>VHIU01000590.1:0-17920 GCA_010577795.1 Isatis tinctoria | reverse complement strand
TTTTGTGTGTATGTTTACAATGAATGAACGCCTATATTTATACACAAATGAGAGAGTACTAGGTAACACAAGGGAGGCCGTGCCTCAGGCTGCAAGGGACGCTCTCTTCATACTTTGACCTTGACAAACCATCCTGAAATCGTGGAACATGTTTTCTTCTTGTTTTGTCTCCACTTTGACTCTCCATTCAAATTTCTTCTTTGGCTGCGGATTCTTTAGCTTCTGAATGGTGGGCTGAGTCTTCTCTAACCTAAAATAAGCCTCTCCATCCGCACAATAACCTTTGGGCTTCATTTGGCCAGGCCACTCCTTCATTTCATTCATCCGGGCCTTGTCTCTATTATGGATGGAGAGTTGGGCTTAGGCTTGTGCTTCCTTCTTTAACTATGTTCGTCTGGGCCTCCTTAAGCTGAGTAATGATTCTTCATTCTATATGTTGGCCCATAGATTGATAGAGAACATCTTCCTTTTCTTGTACACATCATGTTCCTTGTGCATCACACAATTTAACACTCCCCTTCAAGCTTGAACCAGAATGGATTGATGGTCAAGCTTGGAACTGTGATGCGCTTCACACCTCTTCTTCTTTGGCGTGATTGGCCTTCTCATTTTAATACCTCCCTCAAGTTGGACTGCTGGGACATCATGAGGGGTTATGGACCAAAGGCCAAGCTTGCAACACGCAAATGACTACCTCATTAAAAACCTCATCATGTAAAACCCATTTGGGATAAAACCATGATGAGGACAAAAAGAGTATAGCCTCCACGGTGCATTGGGATAGCTATGACCTTGGTTTGAATTGGCCTGGCTCTTTCTCCTCACATATCTTCAATGAGTTCAGCTTTAGCAAGAACGGCCCTAAAGGTTTGAGCTTTAGGGTTGCGTATACCAACAACTGAACTTGTACTTAAAGATGACTCCTCTTTTCATTTCTTAGTCTTTAATGCTTCATATGAATCCTTTTTAACTTGTACTCCTTTGAGACTCTCCTGCCAGACTTTGATTCTCATATTGGTCCCTTTGAGGCTCTTATGGTCTCCTTCATCCTTAAACAAGAAATAAAGAAGAAAAGTGTAAGTGTTCCATAAGGAATATCAAAGAGAAAACAAATAACCAAATGAGATCAAGTCTTTTGAATGACACAATGAGGAATTCATAGATTGAACTACTTAAATTCAGATTTAATTGAGCAACTTAACCAATTTTTTTTTTTTACAATCCACTTAAATACTAATTCGAAATGGTGCAAATCAGAATTATGCATCAACACAACAGGTTCAAATGACATATTCTTATGCTAACATATGCAATTCATTCAATCAATTCAGAGAATAATGCAGGCAATGAGATTAATAAATGAATTAAGTAAGGGTTTAGAATCAGCCTTTATTCTGAAGAAGAATGCTCCATGAATGGTCCTTTGAATGGACTGAGTAAATGCGGTTTAAACTCCATTGGATACCGCCAAAAAGAATCATGGCTTGAACCATGATTTTAACTGAACATTGTGTGCCTTGCACACCATCTTCTTTAAACGCCAAGGAAGGACACTAGACTCAACTCTTGTGAGCTGTGCCTTCTTCTTGCTTCATCATAAGTGATTTTGGGCTTGGACTCCAACATCTTGCTTGAGCTGATTCAACACCTTCCACCAGTCTTTCCTCTCCATTTCTTATGGCGGCTGTTCTTGGTGACCATTGGTTCTAACTTCAAGTGTGTTGCGCCTTTTAAGCCATCAATTTCGCTGCTTCTTCTTTTGAGATAGCAGATTCCAACACTTTGCTTGAGCTGATTCATCGCATTCCATTGCTTTCCTTGAAGCTAATGGCCATCGGTTCTAACTCCAAGTCAAAGTGGCTAAGTGTAAACATTATCTTGAATCTGTTTAAGCTTTCAAACATAAGAAGGTGAGTGGGGAACTTCCTAGTGAGGGCACACTCACGCTTGTGGAAGTTCCAAATGTGCCAAGAGTAAAACAAGTAACTAGAGAGAATGTATAAATAAAGTAGAGAGTTTTTAGAAGTAACCAGAGTATGATGAGAGTATGCGGAAGTGTAATGTATGAAGTGTAGTATGCGGAAGTGTAGTGGTAGTTTGTTGGAGAGTATAGCGGAAGCAATCATCAAGCCACATGGCTTAGCATTCATCATACTCACTCAGCGGTAGCTTGACCATCTTGGTCTTATACTTGGAGAGTATGGAACATTTTAATCTAAGCCATAATCCGACATGCTTATCAACAAGGCATCAAACCATGGTGCACACGCATCCATCATGGTTGAGCATCAGACCATGTGCTCAGGCTTTCCCGTCATTGCTGGCTGATCAATAAAATCCCAAACCATCGTGCTCAAGCATCCATCATGGGTGAGCATCAAACCATGCTGCATATGCATCCGACATGGCTTGAGTATCACACCATCGTGCATTGGCATCCATCATGGCTGGTCAACAAAATGTCACACCATCGTGCTCAAGCATCCATCATGGGTGAGCCTCAGACCATGGTGCATACGCATCCGACATGGCTGAGTATCACACCATCGTGCATTGGCATCCATCATGGCTGACCTCAATAAGAAGAGAACTTTCATCTCTTACCGTTAAAGGACTGCAAGGACAACACCTATAAGGAAGTTTCTGCAAGCACTATAACAAACACATCAAGGAGAACCATACAAAAGTGTGTTCTAAATATTAAACACTCAAGTAAAGAACTCAAAGAGTGTATTAGATGTAACCAAGAGTGTATTGAATGGCGAATGAAGAGTGATGAGTATGAGTATGAGCGGAAGCAACATTCAGTCCATGGCCTTCTAGCTTCATGGCTGAACAACAATGCTGGTGAGGCATTTAACTTCCCACCAGTCTTTCATCAAGGGGTGAAGGATAACTCCTTTCAAGGATTTCCTACAACCTCAAACAATAAGAACACAATTTCATTAGATCACACAAAGGTGATTTCTGTGAGATTTAAATCATGTCAATGGAACAAAATTGTTTGTCCATCAACCAACAAAGCCCTTAAGGCCAAAAACTTTCTCAAAACACAAAACCTTTTGAAGAACTTTGAAAAACAACTTTGAAAACACATTTAAATGGGAGAGATCCCAAAACCTTTCAAAGACTCAAAAACACTTTTAAAATGGCATTGCAAAAACCAATTTCCCTCCCTGAAATGACATTTTAAAAATAAATAAGAACTTTTAAGATGGGGAGGGAATTTTGAAAAACAAACTATTTCTCAAGGGAATACATCCCAAAATATTTTTCGAATTTGAAACAATTTTCCAAAGAGTTAAAACATTTTAAAATGGCTTTACTAAGCCTAGAGTTTATCAAGCACATATCAAAATAATTTTAAAATACTTTTAAAATATTTTTAAAATTTGTTTTCATAAGGGAAAAAAAATCCCAAAAATAATTTTTCAAAGAGTTAACAACTCAAAATCAACTTTCGTCTCTTTCCCTCCCTCAAGCTTTGGCGAGTACAAGAGTTTTAATCTTTCAACCATGCTATGAAGAGGTGAAATGGGTAGAGAGAAGAAAGAGTTTTCGGAATTTGAAAATAAAACCAATAGGTCTTTAATAGTAAAAAGGATTGAGAAGAGAATCATTGGTTAAGATGAAAAGAAGAGAAGATTCAAACACAAAAAAAAAAAGTTTATGAAATCGATTTGAAAAACAAGAGTTATGAAACCATTCGAAATGAAACAAGAACCTATCTCCTTTCATCATGCTTCTGGACACAAGACATCTTTCAGTCTATCAACAGAGCTTAAGAAGAATGAGAGGAGAATCATTGGTTATACAAAAAGAACAGAAACGATTTTATCCCAAGAGCAACATGCTCTGATACCATGGTAGAATTTGAGTAGCAAAGTAAATAGCATAAGGACAAGTTTGTGTGATTATTTAACCAAGTGTTTAGACAAGTAATGAGCTCCTTTTAGGAGGCTCTACACGTTTAACACCACCTCTCTACATTGTTTATGATGAACACAACATTAAGTAAAGTAGATGAAGCTAAAAGAGTATGGATAGAACTTGTCTTTGTATTTCGGTTTTTGTGTGTATGTTTACAATGAATGAACGCCTATATTTATACACAAATGAGAGAGTACTAGGTAAACACAAGGGAGGCCGTGCCTCAGGCTGCAAGGGACGCTCCTCTTCATACTTTGACCTAGACAAACCATCCTGAAATCGTGGAACATGTTTTCTTCTTGTTTTGTCTCCACTTTGACTCTCCATTCAAATTTCTTCTTTGGCTGCGGATTCTTTAGCTTCTGAATGGTGGGCTGAGTCTTCTCTAAACCTAAAATAAGCCTCTCCATCCGCACAATAACCTTTGGGCTTCATTTGGCCAGGCCACTCCTTCATTTCATTCATCCGGGCCTTGTCTCTTATTATGGATGGAGAGTTGGGCTTAGGCTTGTGCTTCCTTCTTTAACTATGTTCGTCTGGGCCTCCTTAAGCTGAGTAATGATTCTTCATTCTATATGTTGGCCCATAGATTGATAGAGAACATCTTCCTTTTCTTGTACACATCATGTTCCTTGTGCATCACACAATTTAACAGAAACCTCATAGGACATTTTTTGGACCCCAAATATGCTTTCTAAGCTTTTATATGGTACACATTAAAGTGCTCTTTTGGAACACAAACTTGTATCCCATGCTTCGCGTTCTATCTTTATAAAAAGTTTTGCGAAAATAGTTTTGTTTAGAAACCTCATAGGACATTTTTTGGACCCCAAATATGCTTTCTAAGCTTTTATAAGGTACACATTAAAGTGCTCTTTTGGAACACAAACTTGTATCCCATGCTTCGCGTTCTATCTTTATAAGAAGTTTTGCGAAAATAGTTTAGTTTAGAAACCTCATAGGACATTTTTTGGACCCCAAATATGCTTTCTAAGCTTTTATAAGGTACACATTAAAGTGCTCTTTTGGAACACAAACTTGTACATGCTTCGCGTTCTATCTTTATAAGAAGTTTTGCGAAAATAGTTTTGTTTAGAAACCTCATAGGACATTTTTTGGACCCCAAATATGCTTTCTAAGCTTTTATATGGTACACATTAAAGTGCTCTTTTGGAACACAAACTTGTATCCCATGCTTCGCGTTCTTTCTTTATAAGAAGTTTTGCGAAAATAGTTTTGTTTAGAAACCTCATAGGACATTTTTTGGACCCCAAATATGCTTTCTAAGATTTTATATTGTATAAAGTGCTCTTTTGGAACACAAACTTGTATCCCATGCTTCGCGTTCTATCTTTATAAGAAGTTTTGCGAAAATAGTTTAGTTTAGAAACCTCATAGGACATTTTTTGGACCCCAAATATGCTTTCTAAGCTTTTATAAGGTACACATTAAAGTGCTCTTTTGGAACACAAACTTGTATCCCATGCTTCGCGTTCTATCTTTATAAGAAGTTTTGCGAAAATAGTTTTGTTTAGAACCTCATAGGACATTTTTGGACCCCAAATATGCTTTCTAAGCTTTTATATGGTACACATTAAAGTGCTCTTTTGGAACACAAACTTGTATCCCATGCTTCGCGTCTATCTTTATAAGAAGTTTTGCGAAAATAGTTTTGTTTAGAAACCTCATAGGACATTTTTTGGACCCCAAATATGCTTCTAAGCTTTTAAATTGTACACATAAAGTGCTCTTTTGGAACACAAACTTGTATCCCATGCTTCGCGTTCTATCTTTATAAGAAGTTTTGCGAAAATAGTTTAGTTTAGAAACCTCATAGGACATTTTTGGACCCCAAATATGCTTTCTAAGCTTTTATAAGGTACACATTAAAGTGCTCTTTTGGAACACAAACTTGTATCCCATGCTTCGCGTTCTATCTTTATAAGAAGTTTTGCGAAAATAGTTTTGTTTAGAAACCTCATAGGACATTTTTTGGACCCCAAATATGCTTTCTAAGCTTTTATAAGGTACACATTAAAG
Source organism: Isatis tinctoria (assembly GCA_010577795.1). Lineage (NCBI taxonomy): Eukaryota > Viridiplantae > Streptophyta > Magnoliopsida > Brassicales > Brassicaceae > Isatis > Isatis tinctoria. The sequence continues at coordinate 11,950 of VHIU01000590.1, read as the reverse complement.
TGCTCTTTTGGAACACAAACTTGTATCCCATGCTTCGCGTTCTATCTTTATAAGAAGTTTTGCGAAAATAGTTTTGTTTAGAAACCTCATAGGACATATTATGGACCCCAAATATGCTTTCTAAGCTTTTATAAGGTACACATTAAAGTGCTCTTTTGGAACACAAACTTGTATCCCATGCTTCGCGTTCTATCTTTATAAGAAGTTTTGTGAAAATAACCTCATAGGACATTTTTTGGACCCTAAATATGCTTTCTAAGCTTTTATAAGGTACACATTAAAGTGCTCTTTTGGAACACAAACTTTTATCCCATTATTCAAGTTCTATCTTTATAAGAAGTTTTGCGAAAATAGTTTTGTTTAGAAACCTCATAGGACATTTTCTGGACCCCAGATATGCTTTCTAAGCTTTTATATGGTACACATTAAAGTGCTCTTTTGGAACACAAACTTGTATCCCATGCTTCGCGTTCTTTCTTTATAAGAAGTTTTGTGAAAATAGTTTTGTTTAGAAACCTCATAGGACATTTTTTGGACCCCAAATATGCTTTCTAAGCTTTAAGTGCTCTTTTGGAACACAAACTTGTATCCCATGCTTCGCGTTCTATCTTTATAAGAAGTTTTGCGAAAATAGTTTTGTTTAGAAACCTCATAGGACATTTTTTGGACCCCAAATATGCTTTCTAAGCTTTTATAAGGTTCACATTAAAGTGCTCTTTTGGAACACAAACTTGTATCCCATGCTTCGCGTTCTATCTTTATAAGAAGTTTGCGAAAATAGTTTTGTTTAGAAACCTCATAGGACATTTTTTGGACCCCAAATATGCTTTCTAAGCTTTTATATGGTACACATTAAAGTGCTCTTTGGAACACAAACTTGTATCCCATGCTTCGCGTTTATCTTTATAAAAAGTTTTGCGAAAATAGTTTTGTTTAGAAACCTCATATTACATTTTTTGGACACCAAATATGCTTTCTAAGCTTTTATAAGGTACACATTAAAGTGCTCTTTTGAAACACAAACTTGTATCCCATGCTTCGCGTCTATCTTTATAAGAGTTTTGCGAAAATAGTTTTGTTTAGAACCCATAGGACATTTTTTGGACCCCAAATATGCTTTCTAAGCTTTATAAGGTACACATTAAAGTGCTCTTTTGGAACACAAACTTGTATCCCATGCTTCGCGTTCTATCTTTATAAGAAGTTTTGCGAAAATAGTTTGTTTAGAAACCTCATAGGACAATATGGACCCCAAATATGCTTCTAAGCTTTTATAAGGTACACATTAAAGTGCTCTTTTGGAACACAAACTTGTATCCCATGCTTCGCGTTCTATCTTTATAAGAAGTTTTGCGAAAATAGTTTTGTTTAGAAACCTCATAGGACATTTTCTGGACCCCAGATAGCTTTCTAAGCTTTTATATGGTACACATTAAAGTGCTCTTTGGAACACAAACTTGTATCCCATGCTTCGCGTTCTATCTTTATAAGAAGTTTTGCGAAAATAGTTTTGTTTAGAAACTCATAGGACATTTTTTGGACCCCAAATATGCTTTCTAAGCTTTTATAAGGTACACATTAAAGTGCTCTTTTGGAACACAAACTTGTATCCATGCTTCCGTCTATCTTATAAGAAGTTTGCGAAAATAGTTTGTTATGATATGATCATGGATGGCACTGAAGAAGGAGAGCTTGAACCGGATGATGAACCAGTTGTTGAAGCCATGGAAGGACATGAACCGGAGCTTGTAGCTGAGGATGCATTGCTTGTACCAGGAGCCATGACCAGGGCCAGAACCAAACAGCTATATAAGTCTCTAAGTGCACTACTTAGCTCAGTGGAGAACCAGATCAACCTTATTGAAGATCAAGTGCAACCAGTCCATTTAGTAAGCTTCACGGAAGATTTAGGAAAACTCAAGACTGATTTAGGAAACCCTTCCTAAATGAAAAGCATGAGACCGTCGTTTTTAGGATCTTCTTCCTAAACACCAAGTCACGTTTCCTAAAATTCAAGTTAAGTCCGAGACAAGGAGGGAAAGTCAAGACCGTGGTGATCTGAAGAGTTATTCAACACAACTTTATTTCAGTCAAGTCTTTATTAGTTATTGTCTTGTTTTTCCGTGTTGTCTAGTTATTATTTTCGAGAAGTCATAACACAAACTCTATATGTACTTCGAGAAATATTCAATCAAATAACAAGTTGTCTTTGATCATTGTGATTGTCTTAGAGAGTGAATCTCTGTTGTTCTTCGTGAACAAACTCTGTTGCTTGGTGAGTCATATCCAAACAACAACCTTCTCTATCGTCTAAGTGAGTCATATCTTAGGATAGTGAAGTTCGGTATATCAAGAGCCATTCCGCAACTCTTGTGTGACCTATCGACCCATCCTTTGTTCTTCAAGCTAGTAGCTTACTGAGTTCAAAGTTTATCCAACAAAACCAACCCTCCAAAGTTCAATCCGTGGGAGTTTCGTATTAAGTGGTATCAGAGCAGCTTTGGGGTTATTGGTATCGAAATTTCTGCCCATCTTCTCATCTTTTCATCTATCATAAAATTCTTATCTATCTATCTGTTCTCTGGTTGAGTTTATCCTATTTAAAAAAAAAAAAGTAATATCCAAGACTAGGAGAAATCGGTCTTGTTGGAAAGAGACGAAAGTTTTTGGAACCAGGAGAAATCGGTTTCTAGGATAGATCAATCAACCAGAACCAAAAATCTTGCAATCTGTCTATCTAACTCTTCAAATTCTGTTGTTGTTTGGATCGATTCATTGGGTTTGATCGGATTTGTTCTACTAGAACTCTTGAGTTTTCGCCAACACCAAGTCGAGAGACCAAACACTTGTGAGAAAGAGGGTTATTACACTGATTCGTTTGTTGAATTGGTTGCAGGAGAACATAAAGCGGTTCAACTTGGAGAACTCTGTTTTTATCTAACTTGTTTGTTCATTTTATCAGGATATGATGTCTGATCATAGCGAAAACGAACAGGAAAACAATCCAGGTCTTTCAAAATTTCAGATGAAGGCATTAATGGGAGAGATGACGCGATTAATGAGAGTTGAGATGGAATCTGTCCATGCACGACTTGATCGCATCCAAGAGGATACTCAGGGCCGACCTCAACAAAACGATGGAGGAACTGGCCAATCTCGCAACAACCAAAGACGATCACAGAACCAAGAGGAAAGGGAATCTGATCACAATTCCAGTGGAAGCCGAGGTGGTACCAGAAGACCGAGGCAGGACAATCATCTAGGAAGTCTTAAGTTGAAGATTCCTTCCTTTCATGGGAAAAATGATCCTGACGCCTATCTTGAGTGGGAAAAGAAAATCGAATTGGTTTTCGATTGCCAAAACTACTCAGAGATCAAAAAGGTAAGATTGGCTGCCACTGAATTTCATGGTTATGCTATTAACTGGTGGGATCAGATTGTGACAAGCAGGAGAAGATCAGGAGAACCAGCCGTGGATACGTGGGAAGAGATGACTAATCTCATGAGGAAAAGATTTGTGCCTAGCCACTACCATCGTGATCTGCATCAAAGGCTTAGACGATTGGTTCAAGGAACTAAAAGCGTGGAAGACTACTGCCAAGAGATGGAGACACTGATGATCAAAGTTGATGCTGTTGAAGATCCGGAAGCCACAATGGCTAGATTCCAAGGAGGACTCAATCGTGAGATCCAAGATAGATTGGAGATGCATGAATACGACTGTCTAGAAGAGATGCTCCACAAAGCGATCTTAGTTGAGCAACAAGTCAAGAGGAAGAATTTTCCTAAGTCTGTGTACAATCCAAGTGCTAAGTCTAGTACCAAGACAAGGGTAAACCTCTAACTAAGTCTTCTTCCGATTTTAAAACTAATCCACCTTCTAGTGTTGTTAAAGAAAAAACAGAGGAACCTACTACCACACGATCCAGAGATATGAGATGTTTCAAGTGTCATGGTCTTGGACACTTTGCTAAGGAATGCACCAACAAGAAGGTCATGATCGTGTTGGAGAATGGGGAAGTAGAATCCGAGGATGAAGAACCACAATCCGATTCTGAAGAAGAGCATGTGGACTACCCTGCCCATGGAGAACTTTGTTAATAGAAGAACTTTGAGTGTGCAACCTAAACCGAGGGAGCATGAGCAGAGAGAGAACCTCTTTCACACCAGATGTCTTGTTAAGGATAAGGTCTGTAGTTTGATCGTGGATGGAGGCAGCTGCACCAATGTGGCGAGTGAAACCTTTGTTAAGAAACTCGGATTGAGTGTGAAGAAGCATCCGCGACCATATCCACTACAATGGCTAAACGAAACAGGGGAGATGAAGGTGAGCCAACAAGTTTCGGTCCCAATCACCATTGGAAGGTACCAGGATGAGATACTTTGTGATGTACTTCCTATGGAGGCTGGACATATTCTTTTAGGAAGGCCTTGGCAATATGATAAGAAGGCAGTCCATGATGGGTTCACAAACCGACACACTTTGAGCATCAGGGAAAGAAGATTATCTTAGCTCCACTCTCACCTCAAGAGGTACACCGAGACCAATTGCTTTTGAAAGAAAGAAGAGAGCAGGCCAAACGAGATAAGGAAGCCAAAGCATCAAAAGAAAACGACTCTACAAAGGTAACGAAGTCCAACTTCTTTGCTAAGCCTAATGAGATCAAGCAAGCTTTGTTTGCTAATCGAACTATGCTTTTACTGGTTTTTAAAGAAACACTAATGTCTTCTTCTAACCATGCACTGGAGTTTCCAAGTGAGTTTGAGTCTCTTTTGCAAGGATTCAGGGATGTGTTTGCAGATGAGAATCCGGAAGGCTTACCACCAATCAGAGGTATCGAACATCAAATTGATTTCATACCCGGCGCTTCTCTTCCGAACAGACCAGCATACAGGACCAATCCTGTTGAGACCAAAGAGCTGCAGAAACAGATCAACGAGCTCATGGAGAAAGGGTACATCAGGGAAAGCATGAGTCCATGCGCAGTTCCAGTTCTCCTTGTGCCTAAGAAAGATGGCAGCTGGCGTATGTGTGTGGATTGCAGAGCAATCAACAACATAACAGTTAAGTACAGACATCCCATCCCTAGGCTAGATGATATGCTAGATGAGCTTCATGGATCATGTATCTTTTCTAAAATCGATTTGAGAAGTGGATATCATCAAATTAGAATGAAAGAAGGGGATGAATGGAAAACTGCTTTCAAAACAAAGCTAGGGCTGTACGAATGGTTAGTTATGCCTTTTGGTTTAACCAATGCACCTAGTACTTTCATGAGATTGATGAATCATGTTCTGAGGGCTTTCATAGGAGTTTTTGTTGTTGTATACTTCGACGATATACTTGTTTACAGCAAAACTTTTGAAGAACATAATAATCATCTTATGGCGGTTTTAGAAGTGCTTAGGAAAGAAAAGTTATATGCTAACTTGAAGAAATGCACTTTTGGGACAGATAATCTCGTGTTTTTGGGTTTTGTTTTGAGTGCAGATGGCATCAAAGTGGATGAGGAGAAGGTTAAAGCTATCAGAGAATGGCCAAGTCCTAAAACCGTGAGTGAGGTCAGAAGCTTTCATGGTCTAGCCGGTTTTTACAGAAGATTTGTGAAGGACTTTAGCACAATAGCTGCTCCTCTAACCGAAGTCATCAAGAAGAATGTGGGATTCAAGTGGGAACAAGCGCAAGAAGATGCATTTCAAACCTTGAAAGGGAAGTTAACTAATGCACCTCTTCTTGTTTTGCCTGATTTCATGAAAACTTTTGAGATTGAGTGTGATGCCTCAGGAGTTGGAATTGGTGCTGTCTTAATGCAGGATAGGAAACCAATCGCTTACTTCAGTGAGAAGCTTGGAGGAGCCACTCTCAATTACCCCACATACGACAAAGAACTCTATGCACTTGTGAGAGCCTTGCAAACTTGGCAGCATTACCTTTGGCCTAAAGAGTTCGTGGTGCACACTGATCATGAGACTCTCAAGCACTTGAAAGGACAGCAAAAGCTTAACAAAAGACACGCCAGATGGATTGAATTCATCGAGACCTTTCCATATGTCATTCGGTACAAGAAAGGTAAAGAAAATGTTGTTGCTGATGCTCTGTCTCGAAGGTATGTGCTCATCTCTACTCTTGATGCTAAGTTTCTTGGTTTTGAACAAATTAAAGAGTTGTATGAGATTGATCCGGATTTCAAAGAACCTTATCTTGCTTGTTCTAAATCCGCAAATGGAAAATTCTTTAGGAATGATGGGTATCTGTTTTATACCAATCGTTATGTGTTCCTAATTGCTCTTTGAGAGAATTACTAGTCAGGGAAGCCCATGGAGGAGGCTTGATGGGGCATTTTGGAATTGCTAAAACCTTGAAGGTGATACAAGAACACTTCTACTGGCCACGCTTGCAAAGGGACGTTGAAAGAATCTGTGGCAGATGTGTTACATGTAAGCAATCTAAGTCCACGGTACAGCCAAATGGTTTGTATACTCCTCTTCCTATTCCTTCTCATCCTTGGAATGACATATCTATGGATTTTGTGCTTGGAATGCCTAGGACTAGAACTGGGAAGGATTCCATCTTTGTTAGTCGTTGATAGATTTTCTAAGATGGCTCATTTCATTCCATGTCACAAAACTGATGATGCTTTGCATATAGCCGATTTGTTCTTTAAGGAAATCATTCGTTTGCATGGCATGCCTAGATCGATTGTGTCTGATAGAGATACAAAGTTCTTGAGTTACTTCTGGAAAACGCTTTGGTCTAAGTTAGGTACTAAGTTGTTGTTTTCAACTACTTGTCACCCACAAACTGATGGACAAACTGAAGTAGTTAATCGGACTTTGTCTACTTTGTTGAGAGCTGTGATTAAAAAGAATCTCAAAACTTGGGAAGAGTGTTTACCACATGTTGAGTTTGCATATAATCATTCTGTGCATTCGGCTACTAAGTATTCCCCATTTGAGATTGTGTATGGTTTCAATCCTTTGTCACCTTTGGATCTAATGTCGTTGCCTTGAGTGAAAGAATTAGCTTAGATGGCGAGAAGAAAGCTAAACTTGTCAAACAGATTCATGAGAAAGCCAGGATCAACATTGAGGAAAAGACCAAGCAATATGCTAAACAAGCCAACAAGGGTCGGCGTGAGCTTGTTTTCGATGTTGGAGATCTAGTCTGGGTTTACTTGAGGAAGGATCGATTTCCAGCTGAAAGAAAGTCCAAACTTATGCCAAGAGTTGATGGACCATTCCAGATTGTCAAGCGAATCAACAAGAATGCGTATCAAGTTGATTTGGAAGGTAAGTACAAAGTGAGTTCAAGCTTTAATGTTTCTGACTTGATTCCTTTTGTTGCAGATGATCCAGATTTGAGGTCAAATCCTTTTAAAGCGGGAGGGGATGATATGATCATGGATGGCACTGAAGAAGGAGAGCTTGAAACGGATGATGAACCAGTTGTTGAAGCCATGGAAGGACATGAACCGGAGCTTGTAGCTGAGGATGCTTGCTTGTACCAGCAGGAGCCATGACCAGGGCCAGAACCAAACAGCTATATAAGTCTCTAAGTGCACTACTTAGCTCAGTGGAGAACCAGATCAACCTTATTGAAGATCAAGTGCAACCAGTCCATTTAGTAAGCTTCACGGAAGATTTAGGAAAACTCAAGACTGATTTAGGAAACCCTTCCTAAATGAAAAGCATGAGACCGTCGTTTTTAGGATCTTCTTCCTAAACACCAAGTCACGTTTCCTAAAATTCAAGTTAAGTCCGAGACAAGGAGGGAAAGTCAAGACCGTGGTGATCTGAAGAGTTATTCAACACAACTTTATTTCAGTCAAGTCTTTATTAGTTATTGTCTTGTTTTTCCGTGTTGTCTAGTTATTATTTTCGAGAAGTCATAACACAAACTCTATATGTACTTCGAGAAATATTCAATCAAATAACAAGTTGTCTTTGATCATTGTGATTGTCTTAGAGAGTGAATCTCTGTTGTTCTTCGTGAACAAACTCTGTTGCTTGGTGAGTCATATCCAAACAACAACCTTCTCTATCGTCTAAGTGAGTCATATCTTAGGATAGTGAAGTTCGGTATATCAAGAGCCATTCCGCAACTCTTGTGTGACCTATCGACCCATCCCTTTGTTCTTCAAGCTAGTAGCTTACTGAGTTCAAAGTTTATCCAACAAAACCAACCCTCCAAAGTTCAATCCGTGGGAGTTTCGTATTAGTTTAGAAACCTCATAGGACATTTTTGGACCCCAAATATGCTTTCTAAGCTTTTATAAGGTACACATTAAAGTGCTCTTTTGGAACACAAACTTGTATCCCATGCTTCGCGTTCTATCTTTATAAGAAGTTTTGCGGAAATAGTTTTGTTTAGAAACCTCATAGGACATATTATGGACCCCAAATATGCTTTCTAAGCTTTTATAAGGTACACATTAAAGTGCTTTTGGAACACAAACTTGTATCCATGCTTCGCGTTCTATCTTTATAAGAAGTTTTGCGAAAATAGTTTTGTTTAGAAACCTCATAGGACATTTTTGGACCCCAGATATGCTTTCTAAGCTTTTATATGGTACACATTAAAGTGCTCTTTTGGAACACAAACTTGTATCCCATGCTTCGCGTTCTTTCTTTATAAGAAGTTTTGCGAAAATAGTTTTGTTTAGAAACCTCATAGGACATTTTTTGGACCCCAAATATGCTTTCTAAGCTTTTATATTGTACACATTAAAGTGCTCTTTTGGAACACAAACTTGTATCCCATGCTTCGCGTTCTATCTTTATAAGAAGTTTTGCGAAAATAGTTTTGTTTAGAAACCTCATAGGACATTTTTTGGACCGAAAATATGCTTTCTAAGCTTTTATAAGGTTCACATTAAAGTGCTCTTTTGGAACACAAACTTGTATCCCATGCTTCGCGTTCTATCTTTATAAGAAGTTTTGCGAAAATAGTTTTGTTTAGAAACCACATAGGACATTTTTTGGACCCCAAATATGCTTTCTAAGCTTTTATATGGTACACATTAAAGTGCTCTTTGGAACACAAACTTGTATCCCATGCTTCGCGTTCTTATTTATAAAAAGTTTTGCGAAAATAGTTTTGTTTAGAAACCTCATAGGACATTTTTTGGAACCCCAAAATGCTTTCTAAGCTTTTATAAGGTACACATTAAAGTGCTCTTTTGAAACACAAACTTGTATCCCATGCTTCGCGTTCTATCTTTATAAGAAGTTTTGCGAAAATAGTTTTGTTTAGAAACCTCATAGGACATTTTTTGGACCCCAAATATGCTTTCTAATCTTTTATAAGGTACACATTAAAGTGCTCTTTTGGAACACAAACTTGTATCCCATGCTTCGCGTTCTATCTTTATAAGAAGTTTTGCGAAAATAGTTTTGTTTAGAAACCTCATAGGACATATTATGGACCCCAAATATGCTTTCTAAGCTTTTATAAGGTACACATTAAAGTGCTCTTTTGGAACACAAACTGTATCCCATGCTTCGCGTTCTATCTTTATAAGAAGTTTTGCGAAAATAGTTTTGTTTAGAAACCTCATAGGACATTTTCTGGCCCCAGATATGCTTCTAAGCTTTTATATGGTAACATTAAAGTGCTCTTTTGGAACACAAACTTGTATCCCATGCTTCGCTTTCTTTCTTTTTTATAAGAAGTTTTGCGAAAATAGTTTTGTTTAGAAACCTCATAGGACATTTTTTGGACCCCAAATATGCTTTCTAAGTTTATATTGTACACATTAAAGTGCTCTTTTGGACACAAACTTGTATCCCGCTTCGCGTTCTATCTTTATAAGAAGTTTTGCGAAAATAGTTTTGTTTAGAAACCTAATAGGACATTTTTGGACCCCAAATATGCTTTCTAAGCTTTTATAAGGTACACATTAAAGTGCTCTTTTGGAACACAAACTTGTATCCCATGCTTCGCGTTCTATCTTTATAAGAAGTTTTGCGAAAATAGTTTTGGTTAGAAACCTCATAGGACATTTTTTGGACCCCAAATATGCTTTCTAAGCTTTTATAAGGTACACATTAAAGTGCTCTTTTGGAACACAAACTTGTATCCCATGCTTCGCGTTCTATCTTTATAAGAAGTTTTGCGAAAATAGTTTTGTTTAGAAACCTCATAGGACATATTATGGACCCCAAATATGCTTTCTAAGCTTTTATAAGTTACACATTAAAGTGCTCTTTTGGAACACAAACTTGTATCCCATGCTTCGCGTTCTATCTTTATAAGAAGTTTTGCGAAAATAGTTTTGTTTAGAAACCTCATAGGACATTTTCTGGACCCCAGATATGCTTTCTAAGCTTTTATATGGTACACATTAAAGTGCTCATTTGGAACACAAACTTGTATCCCATGCTTCGCGTTCTATCTTTATAAAAAGTTTTGCGAAAATAGTTTTGTTTAGAAACCTCATAGGACATTTTTTGGACCCCAAATATGCTTTCTAAGCTTTTATATTGTACACATTAAAGTGCTCTTTTGGAACACAAACTTGTATCCCATGCTTCGCGTTCTATCTTTATAAGAAGTTTTGCGAAAATAGTTTTGTTTAGAAACCTCATAGGACATTTTTGGACCCCAAATAGCTTTCTAAGCTGTTATAAGGTACACATTAATGTGCTCTTTTGGAACACAAACTTGTATCCCATGCTTCGCGTACTATCTTTATAAGAAGTTTTGCGTAAATTGATTTGTTTAGAAACCTCATAGGACATTTTTGGACCCCAAATATGCTTTCTAAGCTTTTATAAGGTACACATTAAAGTGCTCTTTTGGAACACAAACTTGTATCCCATGCTACGCGTTCTATCTTTATAAGAAGTTTTGCGAAAATAGTTTTGTTTAGAAACCTCATAGGACATTTTTTGGACCCCAAATATGCTTTCTAAGCTTTTATATGGTACACATAAAGTGCTCTTTTGGAACACAAACTTGTATCCCATGCTTTGCGTTCTATCTTTATAAGAAGTTTGCGAAAATAGTTTTGTTTAGAAACCTCAAAGGACTTTTTTTGGACCCCAAATATGCTTTTAAGCTTTTATATGGTACACATTAAAGTGCTCTTTTGGAACACAAACTTGTATCCCTGCTTCGCGTTCTATCTTTATAAGAAGTTTTGCGAAAATAGTTTGTTTAGAAACCTCATAGGACATTTTCTGGACCCTAGATATGCTTTCTAAGCTTTTATATTGTACACATTCAAGTGCTCTTTTGGAACACAAACTGTATCCCATGCTTCAAGTTCTATCTTATAAGAAGTTTTGCGAAAATAGTTTTGTTTAGAAACCTTTAGGACATTTTTTGGACCCCAAATATGCGTTCTAAGCTTTATAAGGTACACATTAAAGTGCTCTTTTGGAACACAAACTTGTATCCCATGCTTCGCGTTATATCTTTATAAGAAGTTTTGCGAAAATAGTTTTTTTAGAAACCTCATAGGATATTTTTGGACCCCAAATATGCTTCTAAGATGTATAAGGTACACATTAAAGTGCTCTTTTGGAACACAAACTTGTATCCCATGCTTCGCGTTCTATCTTTATAAGAAGTTTTGCGAAAATAGTTTTGTTTAGAAACCTCATAGGACATTTTTTTGACCCCAAATATGCTTTCTAAGCTTTTATAAGTGATGCGATCCTGACTACTAGAACAGGATCCTTCCAAGACCTTTTCACTCCAAGGTGGTAACTTGATAATCCTTATCTTCAAAGGCTCGTGTAGCACCAATATGGGTATATTAAACCCAACACCTGAACTTTCTTAAAACGTTCCAGAGAGAAAAAGGCGGTGGAGCTTTGGATTGAACAAGCAGGCAGCACCAATAATAGGTATATTAAAACTATCACCTGAACTGTCTTACACCACTTAGCACAAACCTAGGCTGATAGAATGGCAAACAAGTGCTGCGGAATCATTGAATAGACG
>VHIU01000192.1:0-18580 GCA_010577795.1 Isatis tinctoria | reverse complement strand
CCTCATATGACATTTTTGGTCCCCAAATATGCTATATAAGCTTTTATAAGGTACACATTAAAGTGCTCTTTTGGAACACAAACTTTTATCAAATGATTCGCGTTCTATCGTTATAAGAAGTTTTGCGAAAATAGTTTTGTTTAGAAACCTCAAATGACATTTTTTGGTCCCCAAATATGTTATATAAGCTTTTATAAGGTACACATTAAAGTGCTCTTTTGGAACACAAACTTGTTTCCCATGCTTCGCGTTCTATCTTTATAAGAAGTTTTGCAAAAAATAGTTTTGTTAAGAAACCTCATATGACATTTTTTGGACCCTAAATATGGTATCTAAGCTTTTATACGGTACACATTAAAGTGCTCTTTTGGAACACAAACTTGTATCAAATACTTCGCATTCTATCGTTATAAGAAGTTTTGCGAAAATAGTTTTGCTTAGAAACCTCATAGGACATTTTTTGGACTCCAAATATGCTATATAAGCTTTTATAAGGTACACATTAAAGTGCTCTTTTGGAACACAAAATTTTATCCCATGCTTTGCGTTCTATCTTTCTAAGAAGTTTTGCGAAAATAGTTTTGTTAAGAAACCTCATATGCCATTTTTTTGACCGCAAATATGCTATCTAAGCTTTTATAAGGTACACATTAAAGTGCTCTTTTGGAACACAACCTTGTATCAAATGCTTCGCGTTCTATCGTTATAAGAAGTTTTGCGAAAATAGTTTTGTTTAGAAACATCATATGACATTTTTTTGTCCCCAAATATGTTATATAAGCTTTTATAAGGTACACATTAAAGTGCTCTTTTGGAACACAAACTTGTTTCCCATGCTTCGCGTTCTATCTTTATAAGAAGTTTTGCAAAAATAGTTTTGTTAAGAAACCTCATATAACATTTTTTGGACCCCAAATATGGTATCTAAGCTTTTATAAGGTACACATTAAAGTGCTCTTTTGGAACACAAACTTGTATCAAATGGTTCGCATTCTATCGTTATAAGAAGTTTTGCGAAAATAGTTTTGTTTAGAAACCTCATATGACATTTTTTGGTCCCCAAATATGCTATATAAGCTTTTATAAGGTACACATTAAAGTGCTCTTTTGGAACACAAACTTGTTTCCCATGCTTCGCGTTCTATCTTTATAAGAAGTTTTGCAAAAAATAGTTTTGTTAAGAAACCTCATATAACATTTTTTGGACCCCAAATATGGTATCTAAGCTTTTATAAGGTACACATTAAAGTGCTCTTTTGGAACACAAAATTGTATCAAATGGTTCGCATTCTATCGTTATAAGAAGTTTTGCGAAAATAGTTTTGTTTAGAAACCTCATATGACATTTTTTGGTCCCTAAATATGCTATATAAGCTTTTATAAGGTACACATTAAAGTGCTCTTTTGGAACACAAACTTGTTTCCCATGCTTCGTGTTCTATCTTTATAAGAAGTTTTGCGAAAATAGTTTTGTTTAGAAACCTCATATGACATTTTTTGGTCTCCAAATATGCTATATAAGCTTTTATAAGGTACACATTAAAGTGCTCTTTTGGAACACAAACTTGTATCCCATGCTTCGCGTTCTATCGTTATAAGAAGTTTTGCGAAAATAGTTTTTTTAAGAAACCTCATATGACATTTTTTGGACTCCAAATATGCTATCTAAGCTTTTATAAGGTACACATTAAAGTGCTCTTTTGGAACACAAACTTTTATCCCATGCTTTGCATTCTATCTTTATAAGAAGTTTTGCGAAAATAGTTTTGTTAAGAAACCTCATATGACATTTTTTGGACCCCAAATATGCTATCTAAGCTTTTGTAAGGTACACATTAAAGTGCTCTTTTGGAACACAAACTTGTAGCAAATGCTTCGCGTTCTATCGTTATAAGAAGTTTTGCGAAAATAGTTTGGTTTAGAAACCTCATATGACATTTTTTGGTCCCCAAATATGCTATATAAGCTTTTATAAGGTACACATTAAAGTGCTCTTTTGGAACACAAACTTGTTTCTCATGCTTCGCGTTCTATCTTTATAAGAAGTTTTGCAAAAAATAGTTTTGTTAAGAAACCTCATATGACATTTTTTGGACCCCAAATATGGTATCTAAGCTTTAATACGGTACACATTAAAGTGCTCTTTTGGAACACAAACTTGTATCAAATGCTTCGCATTTTATCGTTATAAGAAGTTTTGCGAAAATAGTTTTGTTAAGAAACCTCATAGGACATTTTTTGGACTCCAAATATGCTATCTAAGCTTTTATAAGGTACACATTAAAGTGCTCTTTTGGAACACAAAATTTTATCCCATGCTTTGCGTTCTATCTTTATAAGAAGTTTTTGATGTGGACATGCAACCGGACCAACTAGAACCCATCATCCCCATTGTCAATGAATCACCCATGACCCGGTCCAAGACTAGACGACTCAGAGAAGGATTCAATGGAGCCGTGGCTGCACTTATCAACACTCAAGAGTTCCAATGCTTAAGACCGGAACCACCTGAAGAGAACTCAACTAAAGAACCTGACCTTACCGAAGACTTCGCGCGACTCAACCTACAAGATGAGCAATACCAAACAGAGCAATGTAAGTCTACTCCTTTGGCAGGTACTAGAGTCATCAAGCAGCTGATTTTTGAACTGGAAGCTCAAGGAGAAAGCAACGAACAAGACCCAAAGAGGGGAGAGAAAGACTTCGAGAACAAGGAAGAGCCGATCAAGACCACATCAAAGGATCACCAAATCAAACCAACCCAAGAGAAGGTATTTTCATTATTTACGGTTTGTGCAGGTAAGGACGCATCTCCCAGTGGTTAAGGGGCTCACCAGCAACCAGAGATCGAGTCTTAGTTAGCTTATTTTAGTTGTTTCATTACGGTTAAAGACAATGTTTCCTTTTTGTTTTATTTTTGCTTTTCTTTTCATTTACGAGTTGTAAGCTTTCCTTTTCTGTTGAGTCGGCCTTAGGGCTAGCTGATAGAGCTATTATAAAGCTCCCTTGCAGCCGTGTATTATTTTGGAGACCTACTATCAATAAAATAACGCAGTTCAACCTAGTTCTTAGCAGCCGCCTAAGAAAGTGTTCTTGCTTGTTCTTGTGTGAAGGAGAGTAGCCAAGAGAAGCGTTGCTGTATCAAGGAGTCTTTCATCCTCCTTGTGGTGCCATCGATCCATCATCAACCTCCATCTACCATTCCTACAAGAGAGAGCCTTCGTGCCAGCTTGAGGAATCCATATCAACTTCAAGCCTTGCTTCCCAAGTCTTGTCGAACCATCATCCATCCAACAACCATCACGAGAGAGCGTCAAAGCCAGCGTGTGGTTCCACCATTCCCCTTGATCCAGACCGCATATAAGTCTCACCACCGAGTCTTATATCATTTTGGTATCAGAGCCAAAGGTTCCACCTTTGGTTTTCTATCCTTTACGATTTCTTGTTCTTCTTTGTGTTCTTGTTTAGGTCGACTGATTTATTTTCTGTCTTTTGCGTTTCGTTCTTATTTAGATCTTAGTCAAAAAAAAAAAAAAAACAAATCGTGTCTGCTTTGGATCATTGTTAAGTTGCTAGTTTTCTTTTCAAAAAAAAATATAGACCATAGTTTGTGTTCTTGTTGCGGCTTGTTTAAGAGTAGATTTCGGTTTGTCTTTTGTGTCTTGGAGTGTTATTGCTTGTGGTTTAGGTTGCTAGATCTTATTAGCCTCCATAGCCGCCAAGTTTGTCACCCTAGGATTCATAGGTCAAGTTGTGTCGACCCCTAGGTTTGCCTTTTTTCGTTTTAGTTCTTTCCATTTCTGTTTGCCGAGTTTCCTTTTTATTTTTCTTGTCGAGCTCTTTACTTCTTTGTTATCTTTCCTTTGTTTAAAGTCTCTTTCCTTTTGTCTTCTGTGGTATTTTTAACCGTGTGTTAAGTGTTGCAAGGAACAAGAGAGCACATGGGAGACAACGCACCACCAGACACCATGATGCAAGTGCTCAATGCCTTGCGTGAGGAGATGAGGCAAGTTGGGCAACAAGTTGGCACCATGCGCACCGAGTTTGGTGAACGCATTGGACGCTTGGAGCAACCTAGAAGAGGACCCATTCGAGGCAATCCCATTGTACAACCACGCCAAGAGCATGAAGAAGATGATCAAACTGATCAAGAAGAAGATCCACCTGACGGTTATAGGAGAAACAACCCGAGGAGACACGAGCCTTACCGGCGCAACCAAGGCCGAGATGATGATGTCCGAGACAACAAGTATGGCATCAAACTAACTCCTCCTACTTTTGCAGGAAAGTCGGATCCCGAAGCTTACCTAGATTGGGAAAGGAGGCTAGAGCACATCTTTGAGTGCTACGGATACAATGAGAGGAAGAAGGTAGCTGTGGCAGCAGCTCAATTGACTGAGAACGCTCTAGCTTGGTGGGATAGAACCGTAGCCGAGAGAAGAAGGCAGCGATTCGGACCCATACTAGCTTGGCTAGACATGAAAAGCCTACTAAGGGCTAGGTACATTCCTGAACATTTCCATAGAGATTTGCAAAAACGTTTTCGTAAGTTGTCTCAGGGAACAAGGAGTGTGGAGGACTACTTTGAAGAGTTTGAGAAGCTGATGAACTCGTTGGAGCTAGAAGAGTCGAGGAGGCTCTTATGGCGCAATTCATTGATGGCTTGCAAGACAGGATAGCTAGGAAAGTGGAGAGAGCTCAATACAATGGACTCTACGAACTACTACACTTGGCCGTCATGACCGAACAACAGATTAAGCGCAAGACATCCCTCAACCAACGAAACCGAAGCTCACAGCCATGGGTTGCAAGCACTTCCAAAACTCAAGATAAAGGCAAGGCGGTTGAGATAGATTCTCGATTCAAGAGTAAAACCAATGAGACTTTTAAACCAAACCGTGGAGAGCAAGGTAAGTTTCCTAGTACTCAATCAAGGAACCGTGACATTATTTGTTTCAAATGTCAGGGAAGAGGTCACATGGCAAGAGATTGCCCCAATCAACGCGTGATGCTCATTACTTCTACTGGAGACTATGAGACTGAAGATGAAAATGAGCTGAACCTCACTGATCAAGAAGAAGACCTTGTGTATCCTGACCATGGAGAACTCTTGGTCACTAGACGTGTATTAAGTGCTCAAGTAAGCCCAACCGAGCAAGCGCAAAGAGAGAACCTATTCCACACCAAATGCACCATCAAAGGCAAGGTATGTAGCTTAGTGATAGACGGTGGTTCTTGTACTAATGTTGCAAGTCAAGTTCTTGTGGATAAGCTAGGTTTGGAGCGAACCAAACATCCGAGACCCTATCCTCTTCAATGGCTCAATGAGAACGTGGAGTTGAAGGTCACTGAACAAGTGGTGGTACCCTTTAGCATTGGCAACTACCAAGACGAGATCATGTGTGACATATTGCCCATGCAAGCTGGACACCTCCTACTTGGAAGGCCTTGGCAATTTGATCGAAGAGCTATACATGATGGGCGCACCAACCATTACTCTTTTGCACACAATGGCCGTAAGTTCAATCTTGCCCCACTTAGTCCAACTGAAGTTCACGAGATGTATATCCATATGAACAAAGGACCTAAGGTAAGTAAACCAAGTCTCTATTTAACTTCCAGAGACGTTTGTAAGACCCTTGGTGCCAAGGGCACTGTGCTACTAATGGTTTACAAAGAGTGTTTAAGGACAGGTACCAACGAGTTAAGAGTACCTTTAGAAATTCAGACCTTGTTAGACAGGTTCCAAGATGTGTTCCCGGAAGACATACCGCCTGGACTTCCTCCTATACGTGGCATAGAGCACCAGATTGATCTCGTGCCAGGCTCAGCCTTACCAAACAAGGCAGCATACCGTATGAACCCTGAAGAGTCCAAGGAACTAGAGCGGCAAGTGCGAGACCTAATGGACAAAGGATACATACGAGAGAGCTTAAGCCCATGTGCGGTACCAGTCTTGCTTGTACCTAAGAAAGATGGAACGTGGAGGATGTGTGTGGACTGTAGAGCCATCAACAACATCACCATCAAGTACAGGCATCCCATTCCGCGCCTAGACGACATGTTAGACGAGCTGAGTGGATCAACACTCTTCTCAAAGGTGGACTTGAAAAGCGGTTACCACCAAGTCCGCATGAAAGAAGGAGACGAGTGGAAGACTGCCTTCAAGACCAAGCAAGGGCTATATGAGTGGCTAGTCATGCCATTTGGTTTGACCAATGCACCAAGTACCTTCATGCGCCTTATGAACCAGGTTCTTCGAGCTTACATAAGTAAATTTGTAGTTGTCTATTTCGATGACATACTTATCTATAGTAAGAACCTAAGTGATCATCTACAACATCTTGAACTAGTGCTTAAAACACTTCGCAAGGAAGGTCTATATGCCAACCTTAAGAAGTGCACCTTTTGTACTAATGAGCTTGTCTTTTTAGGATTTGTTGTCAGTGAACAGGGTTTAAGAGTGGATGAGGAGAAGATCAAAGCGATCAAGGAATGGCCCACACCAACAACAATCGGACATGTGAGAAGCTTCCACGGATTGGCTAGCTTCTACAGGAGATTTGTGCGAGACTTCAGTACTCTTGCTGCCCCACTTACTGCTGTGATCAAGAAGAATGTGCCATTCTCATGGGGACCCTCGCAAGAAGCAGCTTTCAACACGTTAAAGGAGAAGCTGACTGAAGCACCGGTTCTTGCTCTACCAGACTTTGAAGAAATGTTTGAAGTAGAGTGTGATGCATCCGGGCTGGGCATAGGAGCTGTGCTACACCAAAGAAAGAGACCCGTGGCATTCTTTAGTGAGAAACTGAGTGGAGCTACACTCAACTACCCAACATATGACAAGGAGTTGTATGCATTGGTCCGTGCCTTAGAAACATGGCAACATTACTTGCTTCCCAAGGAGTTCATAATCCATACTGATCACGAGACATTGAAACATCTAAGAGGCCAAACTTCCTTGAAGAGACGACATGCCAAGTGGTTGGAGTTCGTAGAAACGTTCCCTTATGCAATCAAGTACAAGAAAGGAAAGGAGAATGTGGTGGCTGATGCATTATCCAGGCGATTCATTCTCATATCTACCATGGAGGCCAAAGTACTTGGGTTTGAACATATGAAGGAGCTATACAAGGATGATCCGGAGCTAGGAGAAGCCTATCAAGAATGTGGCAAAGGAGCTTTTGGATCTTTCTACTTACATGATGGCTTTCTTTTCAGGGATAAGAGACTGTGCATTCCACAATGTTCAATGCGAGACTTGATACTCACGGAAGCACATGGAGGAGGACTTATGGGACACTTCGGTGTAGACAAGACGTTGGCTGTGATAGTTGATCATTTCTTTTGGCCACATTTGAAGAAAGACGTAGAGAAGCATTGCTCTAGATGTGTGCCGTGTCATAAAGCCAAGTCCAGGTTACACCCTCATGGACTTTATTTACCTTTGCCTATTCCTAACGCACCTTGGGTGGATGTGTCTATGGACTTTGTATTAGGGCTACCCAAGATCAGACACAAGGATTCTATTCTTGTTGTTGTGGATCGTTTTTCCAAGATGGCACACTTCATCCCTTGTGACAAATCCAATGATGCTACACAAACCGCGGATTTGTTTTTCAAAGAGGTGGTACGTTTACATGGAGTGCCAAGAACCATAGTCTCTGACCGTGACACCAAATTCCTCAGCCATTTCTGGAGGACCCTATGGAGAAAACTTGGAACAAAACTGCTATTTTCCACGACTTGCCATCCTCAAACAGATGGGCAAACAGAAGTGGTAAACCGTACTCTCTCTACACTTTTAAGAGTAACTCTTGGTCGCAATTTAAAGACATGGTTAGATTGTTTGCCATTTATCGAATTTGCTTACAACCATGCTACTCATTCTGCTACTAAGATGTCACCATTTGAAATTGTTTATGGATTTAATCCACTAACCCCACTTGATCTTACGCCAATTCCCCAAATTGAGCAAGTTAATCTAGATGGTGTCAGGAAAAGTGAGTTTGTTAAGAAGCTTCATGAGAAGGCTAGGGAGAACATCTTAAAGAAGACCGAGAACTATAAGAAACAAGCTGATAAAGGACGCAAAGAGATAGTGTTCGAACCAGGAGAATGGGTGTGGTTACATTTCAGACAGGAGAGGTTCCCTAATCAAAGGAGTTCCAAACTTGCACCGCGTGGAGATGGACCTTTCAGAGTGATAGAGCGTATCAACAACAATGCATACAAGCTGGAGCTGCCAGGTGATATGAAAGTGTCTAATAGTTTTAATGTTACTGATCTTTCTCCTTATGACGCAGAAGATACAGTTTTGAGGACAAAACCTTTAGAAGAGGGAGGGAATGATGTGGACATGCAACCGGACCAACTAGAACCCATCATCCCCATTGTCAATGAATCACCATGACCCGGTCCAAGACTAGACGACTCAGAGAAGGATTCAATGGAGCCGTGGCTGCACTTATCAACACTCAAGAGTTCCAATGCTTAAGACCGGAACCACCTGAAGAGAACTCAACTAAAGAACCTGACCTTACCGAAGACTTCGCGCGACTCAACCTACAAGATGAGCAATACCAAACAGAGCAATGTAAGTCTACTCCTTTGGCAGGTACTAGAGTCATCAAGCAGCTGATTTTTGAACTGGAAGCTCAAGGAGAAAGCAACGAACAAGACCCAAAGAGGGGAGAGAAAGACTTCGAGAACAAGGAAGAGCCGATCAAGACCACATCAAAGGATCACCAAATCAAACCAACCCAAGAGAAGGTATTTTCATTATTTACGGTTTGTGCAGG
This sequence comes from Isatis tinctoria, assembly GCA_010577795.1. Taxonomy (NCBI): domain Eukaryota; kingdom Viridiplantae; phylum Streptophyta; class Magnoliopsida; order Brassicales; family Brassicaceae; genus Isatis; species Isatis tinctoria. The sequence continues at coordinate 9,779 of VHIU01000192.1, read as the reverse complement.
TAAGGACGCATCTCCCAGTGGTTAAGGGGCTCACCAGCAACCAGAGATCGAGTCTTAGTTAGCTTATTTTAGTTGTTTCATTACGGTTAAAGACAATGTTTCCTTTTTGTTTTATTTTTGCTTTTCTTTTCATTTACGAGTTGTAAGCTTTCCTTTTCTGTTGAGTCGGCCTTAGGGCTAGCTGATAGAGCTATTATAAAGCTCCCTTGCAGCCGTGTATTATTTTTCAGACCTACTATCAATAAAATAACGCAGTTCAACCTAGTTCTTAGCAGCCGCCTAAGAAAGTGTTCTTGCTTGTTCTTGTGTGAAGGAGAGTAGCCAAGAGAAGCGTTGCTGTATCAAGGAGTCTTTCATCCTCCTTGTGGTGCCATCGATCCATCATCAACCTCCATCTACCATTCCTACAAGAGAGAGCCTTCGTGCCAGCTTGAGGAATCCATATCAACTTCAAGCCTTGCTTCCCAAGTCTTGTCGAACCATCATCCATCCAACAACCATCACGAGAGAGCGTCAAAGCCAGCGTGTGGTTCCACCATTCCCCTTGATCCAGACCGCATATAAGTCTCACCACCGAGTCTTATATCAGTTTTGAAAAATAGTTTTGTTAAGAAACCTCATATGCCATTTTTTTGACCCCAAATATGCTATCTAAGCTTTTATAAGCAAATTAAAGTGCTCTTTGAACCAACCTTGTATCAAATGCTTCCGTTCTATCGTTATAAGAAGTTTTGCGAAAATAGTTTTGTTTAGAAACCTCATATGACATTTTTTGTCCCCAAATATGCTATATAAGCTTTTATAAGGTACACATTAAAGTGCTCTTTTGGAACACAAACTTGTTCCCATGCTTCGCGTTCTATCTTTATAAGAAGTTTTGCAAAAATAGTTTTGTTAAGAAACCTCATATAACATTTTTTGGACCCCAAATATGGTATCTAAGCTTTTATAAGTACACATTAAAGTGCTCTTTTGGAACACAAACTTGTATCAAATGGTTCACATTCTATCGTTATAAGAAGTTTTGCGAAAATAGTTTTGTTTAGAAACCTCATATGACATTTTTTGGTCCCCAAATATGCTATATAAGCTTTTATAAGGTACACATTAAAGTGCTCTTTTGGAACACAAACTTGTTTCCATGCTTCGTGTTCTATCTTTATAAGAAGTTTTGCAAAAATAGTTTTGTTAAGAAACTCATATGACATTTTTTGGTCCCCAAATATGCTATAAGCTTTTATAAGGTACACTTAAAGTGCTCTTTTGAAACACAAAATTTTATCTCATGCTTCGCGTTCTATCGTTATAAGAAGTTTTGCGAAAATAGTTTTGTTTAGAAACCTCATATGACATTTTTTTGTCTCCAAATATGCTATATAAGCTCTTATAAGGTACACATTAAAGTGCTCTTTTGGAACACGAACTTGTATCAAATGCTTCGCGTTCTATCGTTATAAGAAGTTTTGCGAAAATAGTTTTGTTAAGAAACCTCATATGACATTATTTGGACCCCAAATATGGTATCTAAGCTTTTATACGGTACACATTAAAGTGCTCTTTTGGAACACAAACTTGTATCAAATGGTTCGCATTCTATCGTTATAAGAAGTTTTGCGAAAATAGTTTTGTTTAGAAACCTCATATGACATTTTTTGGTCCCCAAATATGCTATATAAGCTTTTATAAGGTACACATTAAAGTGCTCTTTTGGAACACAAACTTGTATCAAATGCTTCGCATTCTATCGTTATAAGAAGTTTTGCGAAAATAGTTTTGTTTAGAAACCTCATATGACATTTTTTGGTCCCCAAATATGCTATATAAGCTTTTATAAGGTACACTAAAGTGCTCTTTTGGAACACAAACTTGTTCCCATGCTTCGCGTTTATCTTTATAAGAAGTTTTGCAAAAATAGTTTTGTTAAGAAACCTCATATAACATTTTTTGGACCCCAAATATAGTATCTAAGCTTTTATAAGGTACACATTAAAGTGCTCTTTTGGAACACAAAATTGTATCAAATGGTTCGCATTCTATCGTATAAGAAAGTTTTGCGAAAATAGTTTTGTTTAGAAACCTCATATGACATTTTTTGGACCCCAAATATGGTATCTAAGCTTTAATACGGTACACATTAAAGTGCTCTTTTGGAACACAAACTTGTATCAAATGCTTCGCATTTTATCGTTATAAGAAGTTTTGCGAAAATAGTTTTGTTAAGAAACCTCATAGGACATTTTTTGGACTCCAAATATGCTATCTAAGCTTTTATAAGGTACACATTAAAGTGCTTTTTGAACACAAAATTTTACCCATGCTTTGCGTTCTATCTTTATAAGAAGTTTTGAGAGAAAATAGTTTTGTAAGAAATGATGAGGTCATCGAAGCTCAAGTACCATAGTGAGACAAGGACCACGGACCAGGTCAGGAACTAGAGTACTAAGAGAAGAATTCAACCAAGCTATTGAAGCTCTACTAAGCATTCAAGACAAGGAGGACAACAACTTCAAGACTACGGTCCAAGACCATGAAGAGGAAGCTTATACAATTCAAGTCGGACCAACTAATGGAATAGCTCTTCTCCAAACCAACAAGGAACTTTCCTTATTCACCATCACGCCAACTTAAGGGTCAAGCCAAGGTGAGCGGTTCAATTCGATTATTTGTCTAACTAGTTTCTTGTCTTTGGTTTATTTCAGGTTCGGTTATTAGCATAGGTTTATTTTTATTTCTTAGTCTTTGTTTTGGTCATGGCCGAGTCTGTTGTTGCCATTTATAGAAAGTCCTAGTAGAGTCAATGTATTGTCGTTTTGCTTCAAGACCCCTAGAAGGGCAAAGCTGCATTGGACTCTTATAAAGTCCCCTCTAAGCAGCCGTGTATCTTTTAACCTAGATCAATAAACAACCGAACTTTCTTCTTCATTGAAGCAGCCGCAAGCTCTTGTTCTTGCAAAGAGAGATCGTGTGAAGCCATCTCTTGTTCTGTCTTATCAAAGCTTAGTCCATAAAGCTTTGTGGTGACATCGATTCCACCTTGTTCTCTTGTCCATTCCATCCAACGACTTAACCAGAGAGAGTTACACAACCAACTGGTCAAGTTCCATCATCAATCCACTTCGTATCCATTCCTTGTTCGAGTTGGGAGAGTTACACAACCAACAGCTCGGATCCATCAACCTATCCTAGCCCTTGTGCCCGTATCATCTGGTATCAGAGCCAAAGGTTCCTGCCTTTGGATTCACATCAGGTTGATCGGATCTCTTGTTTCTTTTTCGTTTTGTCTTGTTCGTTTGCTTGCATCTTAAATCAAAAAAAAAAAAAAAATCATTCATAGTTCTTGTTTCTTTCATTTGCATAGCCAAAGAAAAACCATAAAAAGGATTCGCTTATTGTTAGTTCTTGTCGGAGTTGTTCATCCATAGCCGCCTACTCTTTGCTTGTAATCGACTAGGTCTAGGGTGTAGCATCGACTTTCCTTAGTTGCATCCATTCAAAAAAAAAAAGAGAAAGAAAACCAAATCATATTGCCTTTTAATAATTCCGTGTTGCACAAGTTGTTCATTCATTGCTTGCATATTTCCATATTGCATCCGAGTAGTTTTCCTTTTCTTTTCCTTTCGTTTATTTGTTTGATATTTTTGTGAGAACCCATTTGCACTTGATCCTTTGAGTGTTCGTGGGCGCAGGAGTCATGGGAGAGGAAGCTAACAACACGCAGCTGCAGATGAACCAGCTCCTTGATGCCATGAGAGGCATAACCGAGCGATTAACTCAAATAGAGCAAAGGCAACAACAAGTGCCTTTCCACCGACGAGTTGTTCAAAACCCTAGGCGCAACTTGAGACAAGAGAGGGAAGACTCAACTGATGAGGACATGCCACACCTTGAGGATGATCCACCTAATGGGAACGATCGGAGACAAGACCCACGCGGGCAAGGAGGAAACCGAGGAAGAGATAGAAGCCGAGATCGAGACAGAGACCGAGGCAGAGATGAGGATAGACGTGGAGGTAGAGACATCAAGCTTACTCCACCTACCTTTGCTGGAAAGGTTAACCCCGAGGCATACATGGATTGGGAAAGAAGGATGGAGCATATATTTGACTACTACCATACTCGGAGACCAAGAAGGTTACCCTAGCTGCAGCTCAATTCACGGACAATGCTCTCACTTGGTGGGATAGAGAAGTCTCTGAACGTAGGAGACAGAGAAGAGGAGCAATCACGACTTGGGAAGACATGACATATCACCTACGCAAGAGGTACATTCCCACTTATTATTTGAGAGACTTACAAAAACGTTTTAGAAAACTTTCGCAGGGATCTAAGACTGTTGAAGAGTACTATGAGGAGTTTGAAACCATCAAGAACCGATTGGAACTTCAAGATTCGGAGGAGACTTTGATGGCACAATTCGTAGATGGTCTCAATGATAAGATAGCTAGGAAAGTGGAGTGGCAAAACTATGAGCACATGGAAGACTTGTTACACTTTGCCATACAGGCCGAGCAACAAGCTAAGAAGAAGGCCAACTCTTCACGAAATAAATCCACATGGAACCAATCATACACCAAACCGCAAGACAAAGGAAAGACTCCTGAAGTGGATAACCGTTTCAAGAAATCAACTGCTGGACCATCTAAAACGGCTCCACCTGAGCAAGGTAAGACTCCTAACCCACGATCTAGAGACATTACTTGTTTCAAATGTCAGGGAAAGGGGCATTACGCCAGAGAGTGTCCAAATCAAAGGGTGATGTTCTTGAGAGACAATGGAGAGTACGAATCTGCGGATGAAGCTGATGTAGAGTCAGCCGGTTCTGAAGAAGAGATAACCGACTACCCTGAAGTTGGTGAGGTCTTGGTAATCCGGAGAGCTCTCAGTGCCTTGTATGATCCTGAAACCATTCAGAGGGAAAACATCTTTCATACAAGATGTAGCGTAAGTAACAAGGTATGTAGTCTCATTATTGATGGAGGCTCTTGCACTAACGTAGCTAGCAAGTACCTTGTGGATAAGTTAGGTCTTGAGAAGACAAAGCATCCAAAGCCGTATCGTTTAAGATGGCTCAATGACTCCACGGAGGTGAGGATTGCGGAACAAGTAGTTGTATCATTCAGCATTGGGAAGTATAGTGATCAAGTCAAGTGTGATGTGGTACCAATGCAAGCTGGGCATCTTCTACTTGGGAGGCCTTGGCAATTCGACAAAGAGACCTTACACAATGGTCGCACCAACTATTACTCTTTCACACACAATGGGAAGAAGCATAATCTGGCGCCTCTTACACCAGCTGAAATACACGAGATGCAACAAGCCATGGACCAGGGATTTAAGCTAAGTAAAACTAGTTTGTTTGTTTCTCCTAGTAGTGTTCTTAAATCTATTGAACACAAACAACAGGTATTACTCATGATCTTTAGAGAAAGCTATTTTTCAGGTGAAGACACGAATTCGGAGCTGCCAAACGAGATGAACCAGCTATTGGAGAAGTATAAAGACGTCTTTCCTGAAGAGATGCCACCAGGACTTCCACCTATTAGAGGGATTGAGCATCAGATTGATTTTGTACCTGGAGCACCCATACCTAACCGACCGGCTTATAGAGTAAACCCGGAGGAGGCTAAAGAGTTGGAAGCTCAGGTTCAGGAGCTCATGACCAAAGGTTACATCAGGGAGAGTCTCAGCCCTTGTGCCGTGCCTGTTTTATTAGTACCAAAGAAGGATGGCACTTGGCGAATGTGTGTGGACTGCCGAGCCATCAACAACATCACCATCAAGTATAGACATCCGATTCCAAGGCTAGATGACATGCTAGATGAACTGAGTGGAGCTACAATCTTCTCTAAAATAGACTTGAAAAGCGGATACCACCAAGTCAGAATGAAGGAAGGGGATGAGTGGAAGACTGCCTTCAAGACCAAACAAGGTCTATACGAATGGCTTGTAATGCCATTTGGTCTTACCAACGCACCAAGCACCTTCATGCGACTCATGAACCAGGTTCTAAGGGCTTACATTTGTAAATTTGTAGTGGTTTATTTTGATGATATCCTTATCTATAGCCATTGCTTAACTGACCATGTTAGCCATCTGGAACAAGTATTGGAAACACTTAGGCGAGAAGGGTTGTTTGCAAACCTTAAGAAATGCATTTTCTGCACTGATCAATTGGTGTTTTTAGGGTTGTTGTGAGTTCACAGGGACTTAAGGTGGATGAAGAGAAGATCAAAGCTATTCAAGAGTGGCCAACACCTTCTACAATCGGACATGTCAGGAGTTTTCATGGGCTGGCTAGTTTTTATAGGCGTTTTGTCAAGGATTTCAGCACCATAGCCGCGCCTTTGACGTCTGTGATCAAGAAGGATACTGCCTTCACATGGGGACCAGCTCAAGAAGACGCATTCAAGAAGCTCAAGGAGAGCTTGACTCAAGCACCGGTTCTAGTACTTCCTAACTTTGATAAACCCTTTGAGATTGAATGTGATGCATCAGGTACCGGGATAGGAGCAGTCTTAACACAAGGAGGCAAACCCGTAGCTTACTTCAGTGAGAAGCTAACTGGAGCAACCATCAACTACCCACCTATGATAAGGAGCTTTACGCACTGGTGAGATCGTTGGAGACATGGCAACATTACTTGTTGTCCAAGGAGTTTGTTATCCACACTGACCACGAGACACTTAAGCACTTAAGAGGCCAGACTACACTTAAGAAGAGGCATGCTAGGTGGTTGGAGTTTGTGGAGACCTTCCCATACGTTATCAAGTACAAAAAGGGAAAGGAGAATGTGGTGGCCGATGCTCTTTCAAGGCGGTACGCTCTCATCTCAACCATGGAAGCTAAGATCATGGGGTTTGAGCATATCAAGGAGGCGTATGAGACTGATCCAGACTTTCAAGAGCTCTATCAAGACACCACTAAAGCCGCCTTTGGAGTTTTCTACCAACAAGATGGGTTTCTATTCAAGGAGAAGCGTTTGTGCATCCCACAAGGCTCCATGAGGGAACTAATCACGAGAGAAGCTCATGGTGGAGGTTTGATGGGGCATTTTGGGAGAGACAAAACTTTGAGCGTATTGATGGAACACTTCTACTGGCCGCACATGAGACGAGATGTGGAGAAGCTATGTGCCAAATGCATTACATGTCTGAAAGCCAAGTCCAGGTTACATCCTAACGGTTATACATGCCTTTACCAATTCCTAATGCACCATGGGTGGACATTTCTATGGACTTTGTTCTAGGCTTGCCTAAGATACACCACAAAGATTCCATTTTTGTAGTGGTAGACAGGTTCTCCAAGATGGCACATTTCATACCATGTGCAAAAACCAATGATGCAACACAAACGGCTGATCTATTCTTTAAGGAGGTTGTGCGCTTACATGGAGTGCCAAGAACGATAGTTTCTGATCGTGACACCAAGTTTCTAAGCCATTTCTGGAAGACATTGTGGAAGAAGCTTGGCACCAAGCTCTTATTCTCTACAACTTGCCATCCTCAGACAGATGGGCAAACCGAGGTAGTAAACCGAACACTCTCCACCTTGTTGAGAGCTACGGTTGGTAAGAATCTTAAGAATTGGTTGAGTTGTTTACCTTTCATTGAATTCGCTTATAATCATGCCAAACACTCTGCTACTGACCATTCTCCCTTTGAAGTTGTGTATGGATTTAATCCTATTACCCCTTTAGATCTTATCACTTTGCCACAAGCTATCTATTCAAGTCCAGATGCAGAGACCAAAGCCAACTTCGTAAAGAAGCTCCACCAACAAGTGAAAGAGAGCTTGGAGAAGAAGACCGAAGTGTATAGGTCCAAGGCTAACAAAGGACGAAAGGAGCTTACATTTGAGCCTGGAGACTGGGTGTGGCTACACATGAGACATGAGCGATTTCCCACACAAAGAAAATCCAAGCTTGCACCAAGAGGAGATGGACCATTCCGAGTTTCAGAAAAGATCAATGACAATGCCTACAAGCTGGAGCTGCCAGAACCTTCTCAAGGGGGAGGGAATGATGAGGTCATCGAAGCTCAAGTACCCATAGTGAGACAAGGACCACGGACCAGGTCAGGAACTAGAGTACTAAGAGAAGAATTCAACCAAGCTATTGAAGCTCTACTAAGCATTCAAGACAAGGAGGACAACAACTTCAAGACTACGGTCCAAGACCATGAAGAGGAAGCTTATACAATTCAAGTCGGACCAACTAATGGAATAGCTCTTCTCCAAACCAACAAGGAACTTTCCTTATTCACCATCACGCCAACTTAAGGGTCAAGCCAAGGTGAGCGGTTCAATTCGATTATTTGTCTAACTAGTTTCTTGTCTTTGGTTTATTTCAGGTTCGGTTATTAGCATAGGTTTATTTTAATTTCTTAGTCTTTGTTTTGGTCATGGCCGAGTCTGTTGTTGCCATTTATAGAAAGTCCTAGTAGAGTCAATGTATTGTCGTTTTGCTTCAAGACCCCTAGAAGGGCAAAGCTGCATTGGACTCTTATAAAGTCCCCTCTAAGCAGCCGTGTATCTTTTAACCTAGATCAATAAACAACCGAACTTTCTTCTTCATTGAAGCAGCCGCAAGCTCTTGTTCTTGCAAAGAGAGATCGTGTGAAGCCATCTCTTGTTCTGTCTTATCAAAGCTTAGTCCATAAAGCTTTGTGGTGACATCGATTCCACCTTGTTCTCTTGTCCATTCCATCCAACGACTTAACCAGAGAGAGTTACACAACCAACTGGTCAAGTTCCATCATCAATCCACTTCGTATCCATTCCTTGTTCGAGTTGGGAGCGTTACACAACCAACAGCTCGGATCCATCAACCTATCCTAGCCCTTGTGCCCGTATCACATAGGACATTTTTTGGACCCCAAATATGCTATCTAAGCTTTTATAAGGTACAAATTAAAGTGCTCTTTTGGAACACAAACTTGTATCAAATGCTTCGCGTTCTATCGTTATAAGAAGTTTTGCGAAAATAGTTTTGTTTAGAAACCTCATATGACATTTTTTGGTCCCCAAATATGCTATATAAGCTTTTATAAGGTACACATTAAAGTGCTCTTTTGGAACACAAACTTGTTTCCCATGCTTCGCGTTCTATCTTTATAAGAAGTTTTGCAAAAATAGTTTTGTTAAGAAACCTCATATAACATTTTTTGGACCCCAAATATGGTATCTAAGCTTTTATAAGGTACACATTAAAGTGCTCTTTTGGAACACAAACTTGTATCAAATGGTTCACATTCTATCGTTATAAGAAGTTTTGCGAAAATAGTTTTGTTTAGAAACCTCATATGACATTTTTTGGTCCCCAAATATGCTATATAAGCTTTTATAAGGTACACATTAAAGTGCTCTTTTGGACACAAACTTGTTTCCCATGCTTCGTGTTCTATATTTATAAGAAGTTTTGCAAAAATAGTTTTGTTAAGAAACCTCATATGACATTTTTTGGTCCCCAAATATGCTATATAAGCTTTTATAAGGTACACATTAAAGTGCTCTTTTGGAACACAAAATTTTATCTCATGCTTCGCGTTCTATCGTTATAAGAAGTTTTGCGAAAATAGTTTTGTTTAGAAACCTCATATGACATTTTTTTGTCTCCAAATATGCTATATAAGCTCTTATAAGGTACACATTAAAGTGCTCTTTTGGAACACGAACTTGTATCAAATGCTTCGCGTTCTATCGTTATAAGAAGTTTTGCGAAAATAGTTTTGTTAAGAAACCTCATATGACATTTTTTGGACCCCAAATATGGTATCTAAGCT
>VHIU01000653.1:0-18501 GCA_010577795.1 Isatis tinctoria | reverse complement strand
ACTTGTATCCCATGCTTCGCGTTCTATCTTTATGAGAAGTTTTACGAAAATAGTTTTGTTTGGAAAAATCATAGGACATTTTTTGGACCCCAAATATGCTTTCAAAGGTTTTATAAGGTACACATTAAAGTACTCTTTTGCAACACAAACTTGTATCCCATGCTTCGCGTTCTATCTTTATAAGAAGTTTTGCGAAATTTTTTGTTTAGAAATCTCATAGGACAGTTTTTGGACCCCAAATATGCTTTATAAGGTTTTATAAGGTACACATTAAAGTGCTCTTTTGGAACACAAACTTGTATCCCATGCTTCGCGTTCTATCTTTCTAAGAAGTTCTGCGAAAATAGTTTTGTTTAGAAACCTCATAGGACATTTTTTGGACCCCATATGCTTTCTAAGCTTTTATAAGGTACACATTAAAGTACTCTTTTGAAACACAAACTTGTATCCCATGCTTCGCGTTCTATCTTTATGAAAAGTTTTACGAAAATAGTTTTGTTGGAAAACCTCATAGGACAATTTTTGGACCCCAATTATGCTTTCTAAGCTTTTAGAAGGTACACATTAATATGCTTCTAAGCTTTTATAAGGTACACATAAAGTACTCTTGCAACACAAACTGTATCCCTGCTTCGCGTTCTATCTTTATAAGAAGTTTTGCGAAAATTGTTTTGTTAGAAACCTCATAGGACAATTTTTGGACCCCAAATATGCTTCTAAGCTTTTATAAGGTACACATTAAAGTGCTCTTTTGGAACACAAACTGTATCCCATGCTTCGCGTTCTATCTTTCTAAGAAGTTCTGCGAAAATATTTTTGTTTAGAAACCTCATAGGACATTTTTTGGACCCCAAATATGCTTTCTAAGCTTTTATAAGGTACACATTAAAGTGATCTTTTGGAACACAAACTTGTATCCCATGCATCGCGTTCTGTGTTTAGAAGACGTTTTGCGAAAATAGTTTTGTTTAGAAATCTCATATGACATTTTTTGGACCCCAAATATGCTTTATAAGGTTTTATAAGGTACACATTAAAGTGCTCTTTTGGAACACAAACTTGTATCACATGCTTCGCGTTCTATCTTTCTAAGAAGTTCTGCGAAAATAGTTTTGTTTAGAAACCTCATAGGACATTTTTGGACCCCAAATATGCTTTCTAAGGTTTTATAAGGTACACATTAAAGTGCTCTTTTGGAACACAAACTTGTATCCCATGCTTTGCGTTCTATCTTTATGAGAAGTTTTACGAAAATAGTTTTGTTGGAAAACTCATAGGACATTTTTTGGACCCCAAATATGCTTTCAAAGGTTTTTAAGGTACACATTAAAGCTCTTTTGCCACACAAACTTGTATCCCATGCTTCGCGTTCTATCTTTATAAGAAGTTTTGCGAAAATTGTTTGTTTAGAAATCTCATAGGACATTTTTGGACCCCAAATATGCTTTATAAGGTTTTATAAGGTACACATTAAAGTGCTCTTTTGGAACACAAACTTGTATCACATGCTTCGCGTTCTATCTTTCTAGAAGTTCTGCGAAAATAGTTTTGTTTAGAAACCTCATAGGACATTTTTTGGACCCCAAATATGCTTTCTAAGCTTTATAAGGTACACATTAAAGTACTCTTTTGAAACACAAACTTGTATCCCATGCTTCGCGTTCTATCTTTATGAAAAGTTTTACGAAAATAGTTTTGTTTGGAAAATCATAGGACATTTTTTGGACCCCAAATATGCTTTCAAAGGTTTTATAAGGTACACATTAAAGTACTCTTTTGCAACAAAACTTGTATCCCATGCTTCGCGTTCTATCTTTATAAGAATTTTGCGAAAATTGTTTTGTTTGGAAACCTCATAGGACAATTTTTGGACCCCAATATGCTTTCTAAGCTTTTATAAGGTACACATTAAAGTGCTCTTTTGGAACACAAACTTGTATCCATGCTTCGCGTTCTATCTTTCTAAGAAGTTCTGCGAAAATATTTTTGTTTAGAAACCACATAGGACATTTTTTGGACCCCAAATATGCTTTCTAAGCTTTTATAAGGTACACATTAAAGTCTTTTGGACACAAAACTTGTATCTCATGCTCGCGTTCTGTGTTTAGAAGACGTTTTGCGAAAATAGTTTGTTGAAAATCTCATATGACATTTTTTGGACCCCAAATATGCTTTATAGGTTTTATAAGGTACACATTAAAGTGCTCTTTTGGAACACAAACTTGTATCACATGCTTCGCGTTCTATCTTCTAAGAAGTTCTGCGAAAATAGTATTGTTTAGAAAACTCATAGGACATTTTTTGGACCCCAAATATGCTTTCTAAGCTTTTATAAGGTACACATTAAAGTACTCTTTTGAAACACAAACTTGTATCCCATGCTTCGCGTTCTATCTTTATAAGAAGTTTTACGAAAATAGTTTTGTTTGGAAAACTCATAGGACATTTTTTGGACCCCAAATATGCTTTCAAAGGTTTTATAAGGTACACATTAAAGTACTCTTTTGCAACACAAACTTGTATCCCAAGCTTCGCGTTCTATCTTTATAAGAAGTTTTGCGAAAATAGTTTTGTTTGGAAACCTCATAGGACAATTTTTGGACCCCAAATATGCTTTCTAAGCTTTTATAAGGTACACATTAAAGTGCTCTTTTGGAACAAAAACTTGTATCCCATGCTTCGCGTTCTATCTTTCTAAGAAGTTCTGCGAAAATAGTTTTGTTTAGAAACCTCATAGGACATTTTTGGACCCAAATATGCTTTCAAAGGTTTTATAAGGTACACATTAAAGTACTCTTTTGAAACACAAACTTGTATCCCATGCTTCGCGTTCTATCTTTATAAGAAGTTTTGCGAAAATAGTTTTGTTTGGAAACCTCATAGGACATTTTTGGACCCCAAATATGCTTTCTAAGCTTTTAGAAGGTACACATTAAAGTGCTCTTTTGAAACACAAACTTGTATCCCATGCTTCGCTTTCTATCTTTATAAGAAGTTTTGCGAAAATAGTTTTGTTTGGAACCTCATAGGACATTTTTGGACCCCAAATATGCTTTCTAAGTTTTATAAGATACACATTAAAGTGCTCTTTTGGAACACAAACTTGTATCCCATGCTTCGCGTTCTGTCTTTATAAGACGTTTTGCGAAAATAGTTTTGTTTCAAAATTCATAGGACATTTTTGGACCCCAATTATGCTTTAAGCTTTTATAAGGTACACATTAAAGTGCTCTTTTGGAACACAAACTTGTATCCCATGCTTCGCGTTCTATCTTTATAAGAAGTTTTACGAAAATAGTTTTGTTTGGAAACCTCATAGGACATTTTTTGGACCCCAAATATGCTTTCAAAGGTTTTATAAGGTACACATTAAAGTACTCTTTTGCAACACAAACTTGTATCCCATGCTTCGCGTTCTATCTTTATAAGAAGTTTTGCGAAAATAGTTTTGTTTAGAAATCTCATAGGACATTTTTAGACCCCAAATATGCTTTATAAGTTTTTATAAGGTACACATTAAAGTGCTCTTTTGGAACACAAACTTGTATCTCATGCTTCGCGTTCTATCTTTCTAAGAAGTTCTGCGAAAATAGTTTTGTTTAGAAACCTCATAGGACATTTTTTGGACCCCAAATATGCTTTCTAAGCTTTTATAAGGTACACATTAAAGTACTCTTTTGAAACACAAACTTGTATCCCATGCTTCGCGTTCTATCTTTATGAAAAGTTTTACGAAAATAGTTTTGTTTGGAAAACTCATAGGACATTTTTTGGACCCCAAATATGCTTTCAAAGTTTATAAGGTACACATTAAAGTGCTCTTTTGCAACACAAACTTGTATCCATGCTTCGCGTTCTATCTTTATAAGAAGTTTTGCGAAAATTGTTTTGTTTGGAAACCTCATAGGACAATTTTTGGACCCCAAATATGCTTTCTAAGCTTTTATAAGGTACACATTAAAGTGCTCTTTTGGAACACAAACTTGTATCCCATGCTCGCGTTCTATCTTTCTAAGAAGTTCTGCGAAAAAATATTTTTGTTTAGAAACCTCATAGGACATTTTTTGACCCCCAAATATGCTTTCTAAGCTTTTATAAGGTACACATTAAAGTGCTCTTTTGGAACACAAACTTGTATCCCATGCTTCGCGTTCTGTGTTTAGAAGACGTTTAGCGAAAATAGTTTTGTTTAGAAATCTCATATGACATTTTGGACCCAAAAATGCTTTATAAGGTTTTATAAGGTACACATTAAAGTGCTCTTTTGGAACACAAACTTGTATCACATGCTTCGCGTTCTATCTTTCTAAGAAGTTCTGCGAAAATAGTTTTGTTTAGAAACCTCATAGGACATTTTTGGACCCCAATATGCTTCTAAGCTTTTATAAGGTACACATTAAAGTACTCTTTTGAAACACAAACTTGTATCCCATGCTTCGCGTTCTATCTTTATAAGAAGTTTTACGAAAATAGTTTTGTTTGGAAAACTCATAGGACATTTTTTGGACCCCAAATATGCTTTCAAAGGTTTTATAAGGTACACATTAAAGTACTCTTTTGCAACACAAACTTGTATCCCATGCTTCGCGTTCTATCTTTATAAGAAGTTTTGCGAAAATTGTTTTGTTTAGAAATCTCATAGGACATTTTTTGGACCCCAAATATGCTTTATAAGGTTTTATAAGGTACACATTAAAGTGCTCTTTTGGAACACAAACTTGTATCACATGCTTCGCGTTCTATCTTTCTAAGAAGTTCTGCGAAAATAGTTTTGTTTAGAAAACTCATAGGACATTTTTTGGACCCCAAATATGCTTTCTAAGCTTTTATAAGGTACACATTAAAGTACTCTTTTGAAACACAAACTTGTATCCCATGCTTCGCGTTCTATCTTTATGAAAAGTTTTACGAAAATAGTTTTGTTTGGAAATTCATAGGACATTTTTGGACCCCAAATATGCTTTCAAAGGTTTTAAGGTACACATTAAAGTACTCTTTTGCAACACAAACTTGTATCCCGCTTCGCGTTCTATCTTTATAAGAATTTTGCGAAAATGTTTGTTTAGAAACCTCATAGGACAATTTTTGGACCCCAAATATGCTTTCTAAGCTTTTATAAGGTACACATTAAAGTGCTCTTTTGGAACACAAACTTGTATCCCATGCTTCGCGTTCTATCTTTCTAAGAAGTTCTGCGAAAATATTTTTGTTTAGAAACCTCATAGGACATTTTTTGGACCCCAAATATGCTTTCTAAGCTTTTATAAGGTACACATTAAAGTGCTCTTTTGGAACACAAACTTGTATCCCATGCATCGCGTTCTGTGTTTAGAAGACGTTTTGCGAAAATAGTTGTGTTAGAAATCTCATATGACATTTTTTGGACCCAAATATGCTTTATAAGGTTTTATAAGGTACACATTAAAGTGCTCTTTTGGAACACAAACTTGTATCACATGCTTCGCGTTCTATCTTTCTAAGAAGTTCTGCGAAAATAGTATTGTTTAGAAACCTCATAGGACATTTTTGGACCCCAAATATGCTTTCTAAGCTTTTATATGGTACACATTAAAGTACTCTTTTGAAACACAAACTTGTATCCCATGCTTCGCGTTCTATCTTTATGAGAAGTTTTACGAAAATAGTTTTGTTTGGAAAACTCATAGGACATTTTTTGGACCCCAAATATGCTTTCAAAGGTTTTATAAGGTACACATTAAAGTACTCTTTTGCAACACAAACTTGTATCCCATGCTTCGCGTTCTATCTTTATAAGAAGTTTTGCGAAAATTTTTGTTTAGAAATCATAGGACAGTTTTTGGACCCCAAATATGCTTTCTAAGGTTTTATAAGGTACACATTAAAGTGCTCTTTTGGAACACAAACTTGTATCCCATGCTTCGCGTTCTATCTTTCTAAGAAGTTCTGCGAAAATAGTTTTGTTTAGAAACCTCATAGGACATTTTTTGGACCCCAAATATGCTTTCTAAGCTTTTATAAGGTACACATTAAAGTACTCTTTTGAAACACAAACTTGTATCCCATGCTTCGCGTTCTATCTTATGAAAGTTTTGCGAAAATAGTTTTGTTTGGAAACCTCATAGGACAATTTTTGGACCCCAAATATGCTTTCTAAGCTTTTAGAAGGTACACATTAAAGTGCTCTTTTGGAACACAAACTTGTATCCCATGCTTCGCGTTCTATCTTTATAAGAAGTTTTGCGAAAATAGTTTTGTTTAGAAACCTCATAGGACATTTTTTGGACCCCAAATATGCTTTCTAAGCTTTTATAAGGTACACATTAAAGTGCTCTTTTGGAACACAAACTTGTATCCCATGCATCACGTTCTGTCTCTATAAGACGTTTTGCGAAAATAGTTTTGTTTAGAAATCTCATAGGACATTTTTTGGACCCCAATATGCTTTATAAGCTTTTATAAGGTACACATTAAAGTGCACTTTTGGAACACAAACTTGTATCTCATGCTTCGCGTTCTATCTTTATAAGAAGTTTTGCGAAAATAGTTTTGTTTGGAAAACTCATAGGACAATTTTTGGACCCCAAATATGCTTTCTAAGCTTTTATAAGGTTCACATTAAAGTACTCTTTTGAAACACAAACTTGTAATATTGAATATATTGAATATTGAAGAATATCAAAAGAAGAAAGAATTATTCAAGTACAAATGGATAAATCGGTATTCAGTGTGTGATCAAGTCAATGTGTGTATCCAAACACCTAAGTTGACTTCTAGAAGGTCTACACAAAGTCTTTGAGCGCCCAAGAGCAGTTTAAACCAAGGAGGGCGAGACAAAGGTGGGGTTAAAGTTCTTTAGTTTGTCCCTTTGAATCATTTCTAATTCAAAATTGTGTCTACCACTTGTTTCTACTTACTTGTCTATTTAAGCTCATTTCGGTTGTAAGCAACAAACACACAAGGAAATATACTCATCCTTGCTCATAAACTCCTTCTCTCAATTCGTGTTTCATTCTTGTTCTTAATCACAAACTTACTCTTCATCACACTTCTTACACAAAACACTCAGTTACTTCCGCTTTGTTAATTACTTTATGGTATCAGAGCCTGGTTTTGAACCTGATATTTCTTTTCTTGTGTTTAGAACACTCTTTATCCTGTTCTTAAAACGGTTCTTGAAAAAACTTCATCTTGTTCTTTGAAGTTTTGTTCTTGAATCATTGTTAAGATTAAAACCGTATTTTTACCCTAAAATTCTTTCTCTTCAGTTCTTTCTCAAATCTCTTTTACTCATTGTGTAGAAGTTCTGTTCTCACTTGAAACAATGGGTTTAGATGAAGGGAAAAGTATTGTACTTCCGGTGACTCTCAAAGGAGGAGACAATTATCTTCTTTGGGCAAGAACCGCGAAAGCTGTTCTGTGTGGTCGTGGTGTTTGGAGCCACGTTGAAGAACTATCTGGTGATCAAGCTGAAGAAAATGAAGCGGCTATGGTGGACACCAACAAGTGGTTCCAAGAAGACCAAGCCGTGTTAGCTATTCTTCAGGCTTCTTTGGATGTATCAGTTCTTGAAGCTTACTCCTATTGTGAAGGAGCAAAAGAACTTTGGAACACCTTGAAGAATGTGTTCGGAAATGTCTCTAATCTCACTAGAGTGTTTGAGGTTAAGAGAGCCATCAACAATTTGAGCCAAGAAGACATGGAGTTCAACAAGTTCTTTGGCAAGTTCAGATCTCTTTGGGCTGAACTTGAAATGCTGAGACCACCACGCTTGAAGCTAGTGTTCTCAACGAAAGGCGAGAGCAAGATAGGGTGTTTGCTCTTCTCATGGTGCTGAATCCATCTTACAACGATTTGATTAAGCACATCTTGAGAGGTGTAAAGCTTCCTAGCTTGGATGAGGTGTGTGCTCAGATCCAAAAGGAACAAGGTTCAATCGGTCTTATTGGAGGAAAAGGTGGAGAACTTGTTCTGGCCAACAAAGCAGAACAAGTGAATGTTCACAAGCAAGCGCCAACAAGTCATACTACAAGAATCCACATCTCTTTTGCGAGCATTGCAAGAAGGTTGGCCATGTTAAGGAGAAGTGTTATACGCTGTACCCTCACCTAAGGCAAGCTGGAAACCGGTGGGATACCAACTCTGGTCAGGGCAAGTGGAAAGACAACCACAAGGCTCACGCAGCAGCTGGACAATCCGGACTCAAGAACAAGGTGGTTCTTCTCATTCTGGAGGAAGAGCAATGGTTGCATCCTCAGACGTTGTGAAGAAATCAGACCTTGATGCACTTATCAAAGCGCTTAAGGAGTCTGGTAACATTGCTAAACCCATGAGCGTTCATGCCTCTTGTAGCAATGTTAACTGGATAGATATCTCTAGTAAACCGTTAGCAATTAAGTCTGGAATTTCTTGTAGCAATGCTAGGGTGATGGATAGTGTTAAACCATTGGTAGTTGATTCTGGAGCTAGTCACCATATGATTAGTGATGCTAAACTCATGAACAATATTAAACCAGCTTTAGGGCATGTTAGTATTGCAAATGGAGATAATGTTAAGATAGAAGGAATTGGGGATTTAAAGTTGTTTGATAAAGAAACCTCAGCCTTCTATATGCCAACTTTTAAATCGAATTTGCTATCTGTTAGAAAGGCTACTTCTGACTTGAATTGCTATGCTATATTTGGGGCTAATGATTTTTGGTTTCAGGATATTGAGACTAGCAAGTGTCTTGGGCAAGGAACCACCAAGGGAACTTATATGTTCTTGAAGACACTAAACCCTCTTCTTATCATGCGATTTGAGTTTGAATTGTTTTGTTTCAAATAATGCGATTTGGCATGCTAGATTAGGACACCCTCATCATAGGGCTCTTAACTTGTTATTGCCTAGCATTCAATTTCAAAATGAGGATTGTGAAGCGTGTATTCTTGGCAAACATTGCAAGACTGTTTTTCCTAAATCATCTAGTTTGTATGAAAATTGTTTTGATTTAATCCATTCAGATGTTTGGACTTCACCATGCATATCTAGAGATAATCATAAGTACTTTGTTACTTTTATTGATGAGAAATCAAAATATACATGGTTAACTTTGCTTCCATCTAAGGATCGTGTGCTTGAGGCATTTGTTAGTTTTCATGCTTATATCACCAATCATTATAATGCTAAAATTAAAATTTTTCGTTCAGATAATGGTGGTGAATATACAAGTCATGCGTTCAAGCAATTCATATCCAAAAATGGGATTATTCATCAAACTAGTTGTCCTTACACTCCACAACAAAATGGAGTGGCTGAAAGGAAGAATAGACATCTCATGGAAGTAGCTCGCTCTATGATGTTTCATACAAGTGTTCCAAAGAAATATTGGGGAGATGCAGTGGTTACGGCTTGCTATCTGATCAACAGAACACCAACCAAAGTCCTTCATGACATTTCACCTTTTGAGGTACTCACTAAGACCAAACCAGTACTTGATCACTTACGTGTGTTTGGTTGTGTGGCTTTTGTTTTAGTTCCAGGGGAGAACCGTAATAAGCTAGATGCTAAGAGCATGAAGAGTATGTTTATTGGTTACTCTACTACTCAAAAGGGATATAAGTGTTTGGTGCCAGAAACCGGCAAGGTCATGGTATCTCGTGATGTGAAGTTCTTTGAAGAGAAAGGGTACTTCACGGAAAAGGATTGGTCAAGCTTGGAGAACCTTGCTCAATCCCAGTCTGATAGAGCTACCAACTTACGTATACTCTTTCAAAATTTGGGAATCTCAATGCCTCCTCCCTCCACGCCTCCTCCGCCTACCTCAGTCCCGCTTGATCCTGAAGGGGAGAACGTCAATCATGATCATGATCAAGCTCATGAAGAAACAAATGAGGAGTCTCCAATTCAAACAAATGAGGAGGAACCTGGTCCAACACATGTGGAGGAACCAATACAAATGGTGATTGACCAACCTGCGCAAATGGAAGAGCAACTGGTGGATCAACCTATTGCATTAAGAAGAAGTCAGAGGATCAGAAAGGATCCCTCTAATTGGGTAAATACAAGAGTATACTACAATTGCCAAGCAGAAGGTCATCCAGAACAAGCTGTGTGCTCTTTTGCGCATTTTCCTGAAGAACATCAAGTGTTCATGAGTATTCTTGATCAAGAAGAAGTACCAAAAACATATGAAGAAGCCAAAGAACATAAGGTGTGGAGAGATGCGTGTGGAGAAGAAACGGGTGCAATGATAAAGAATCATACTTGGGATGAAGCAGATTTGCCCAAAGGAAAGAAGACAGTTAGTTCAAGATGGGTCTTCACAATCAATATAAAAGCGACGGAGAAATAGAAAGATACAAGGCAAGGCTGGTTGCAAGAGGATTCACACAAACCTATGGAGAAGATTATCGTGATACTTTTGCTCCAGTAGCCAAATTGCATACAGTCCGAGTTGTACTTTCACTTGCAACAAACTTGGAGTGGGAATTGTGGCAAATGGATGTGAAGAATGCTTTTCTTCAAGGGGAGCTGGAAGAAGAGGTCTATATGACACCACCACCAGGCCTTGAAGACAGTATACAACCAGGAAAAGTACTTAGGCTGAGAAAAGCAATTTACGGTTTAAAGCAATCTCCAAGAGCATGGTATAGAAAACTGAGCTTCACCTTACTTGATCGTGGATTCAAGAGGTCTGAAGCTGATCATACTTTGTTCACCATGCAAAGCCAAGAAGGTATTGTAGTCATTCTCATATATGTTGATGATATCATCATATCAGGGGATGACAAGGTTGGTATCCAAAACACTAAGGCTTATTTAAATTCGGTCTTTGATATTAAAGATCTTGGTAAGCTAAAGTACTTTCTTGGAATAGAAGTATGTAGATCAAAGGAAGGTCTCTTCTTATCCCAAAGAAAGTACACACTTGATCTTTTGCTTGAATCAGGAATACAGGATGAGACACCAATCAGGACTCCTATTGAAGATGCATACAAAGTACATCAAAGAGGAGAAAGCGAGGATGATCAACCGTTTGAAGATGCCAAACTATACCGAAGGCTTGTTGGTAAGTTAATATATCTTACTCTTACTCGTCCTGACTTGTGTTTTGCTGTGAACCAGGTCAGTCAGCACATGCAAGAGCCAAGGATGTCTCATTGGAGTATGATGAACCGGATTCTGCGATATTTAAAGGGAACATCAGAAAGAGGTCTTTGGATGGGTTGTAATGAAAGCTCAAGCATAGTAGGCTATTGTGATGCTGATTGGGCTGGTGATAGAGAAGATAGGAGATCAACTACAGGCTATTGCACGTTTGTTGGAGGCAATTTAGTAACTTGGAAGAGCAAGAAACAAAAGATCGTTTCATGCTCTAGCACGGAGGCTGAGTATAGAGCAATGAGAAGATTGACAACTGAATTGATGTGGCTAAAGATGTTATTGGAAGACTTGGGAATCAAGACACCACTTCCAATCACAATGCATTGTGATAATCAGGCTGCTATCCACATTGCTTCAAACTCAGTATTTCATGAAAGAACCAAGCACATTGAAGTGGATTGTCACAAGGTGAGAGAGCAGATGCAATTAGGAGTTATCTTGCCTTGCTATACACGGAGTTCAGA
This sequence comes from Isatis tinctoria, assembly GCA_010577795.1. Classification (NCBI taxonomy): domain Eukaryota; kingdom Viridiplantae; phylum Streptophyta; class Magnoliopsida; order Brassicales; family Brassicaceae; genus Isatis; species Isatis tinctoria. The sequence continues at coordinate 6,912 of VHIU01000653.1, read as the reverse complement.
ACAGCTAGCTGATATCTTTACTAAGGCGGCTACATTGAAGATATGTGAGTTCATCCATGAGAAGCTTGGACTCATGGATCTCACACAAGCACGTCCTGAAGACCCTAGACAATGAGGTTCACACTCTTTTCCTACATGGAGTTTTTTGTCCCACGAGGTTTTGCTACATGGAGGTTTTTAACGAGGTGAATCTACATAGTCCCAAGCTTAACCCATCCTCGGTTTAAGCTTGAAGGGGAGTATTGAATATATTGAATATTGAAGAATATCAAAAGAAGAAAGAATTATTCAAGTACAAATGGATAAATCGGTATTCAGTGTGTGATCAAGTCAATGTGTGTATCCAAACACCTAAGTTGACTTCTAGAAGGTCTACACAAAGTCTTTGAGCGCCCAAGAGCAGTTTAAACCAAGGAGGGCGAGACAAAGGTGGGGTTAAAGTTCTTTAGTTTGTCCCTTTGAATCATTTCTAATTCAAAATTGTGTCTACCACTTGTTTCTACTTACCTTGTCTATTTAAGCTCATTTCGGTTGTAAGCAACAAACACACAAGGAAATATACTCATCCTTGCTCATAAACTCCTTCTCTCAATTCGTGTTTCATTCTTGTTCTTAATCACAAACTTGTTCTTCATCATACTTCTTACACAAAACACTCAGTTACTTCCGCTTTCTTAAATACTTTACCATGCTTCGCGTTCTATCTTTATAAGAAGTTTTACGAAAATAGTTTTGTTTGGAAAACTCATAGGACTTTTTTTGGACCCCAAATATGCTTTCAAAGGTTTTATAAGGTACACATTAAAGTACTCTTTTGCAACACAAACTTGTATCCCATGCTTCGCGTTCTATCTTTATAAGAAGTTTTGCGAAAATAGTTTTGTTTGGAAACCTCATAGGACAATTTTTGGACCCCAAATATGCTTTCTAAGCTTTTATAAGGTACACATTAAAGTGCTCTTTTGGAACACAAACTTGTATCCCATGCTTCGCGTTCTATCTTTCTAAGAAGTTCTGCGAAAATAGTTTTGTTTAGAAACCTCATAGGACATTTTTTGGACCCCAAATATGCTTTCTAAGCTTTTATAAGGTACACATTAAAGTACTCTTTTGAAACACAAACTTGTATCCATGCTTCGCGTTCTATCTTTATAAGAAGTTTTACGAAAATAGTTTTGTTTGGAAACCTCATAGGACATTTTTTGGACCCCAATTATGCTTTCTAAGCTTTTAGAAGGTACACATTAAAGTGCTCTTTTGGAACACAAACTTGTATCCCATGCTTCGCGTTCTATCTTTATAAGAAGTTCTGCGAAAATAGTTTTGTTTAGAAACCTCATAGGACATTTTTTGGACCCCAAATATGCTTTCTAAGCTTTTATAAGGTACACATTAAAGTACTCTTTTGAAACACAAACTTGTATCCCATGCTTTGCATTCTATCTTTATAAGAAGTTTTACGAAAATAGTTTTGTTTGGAAACCTCATAGGACATTTTTTGGACCCCAAATATGCTTTCTAAGCTTTTATAAGGTACACATTAAAGTACTCTTTTGGAACACAAACTTGTATCCCATGCTTCGCGTTCTATCTTTATAAGAAGTTTTGCGAAAATAGTTTTGTTTGGAAACCTCATAGGACATTTTTTGGACCCCAAATATGCTTTCTAAGCTTTTATAAGGTACACATTAAAGTGCTCTTTTGGAACACAAACTTGTATCCCATGCTTCGCGTTCTATCTTTATAAGAAGTTTTACGAAAATAGTTTTGTTTGGAAAACTCATAGGACATTTTTTGGACCCCAAATATGCTTTCAAAGGTTTTATAAGGTACACATTAAAGTACTCTTTTGCAACACAAACTTGTATCCCATGCTTCGCGTTCTATCTTTATAAGAAGTTTTGCGAAAATAGTTTTGTTTGGAAACCTCATAGGATAAGCTTTTAGAAGGTACACGTTAAAGTGCTCTTTTGGAACACAAACTTGTATCCCATGCATCGCGTTCTGTCTTTAGAAGACGTTTTGCGAAAATAGTTTTGTTTAGAAATCTCATATGACATTTTTTGGACCCCAAATATGCTTTATAAGGTTTTATAAGGTACACATTAAAGTGCTCTTTTGGAACACAAACTTGTATCACATGCTTCGCGTTCTATCTTTGTAAGAAGTTTTGCGAAAATGGTTTTGTTTGGAAACCTCATAGGACATTTTTTGGACCCCAATATGCTTTCTAAGCTTTTATAAGGTACACATTAAAGTGCTCTTTTGGAACACAAACTTGTATCCCATGCATCGCGTTCTGTGTTTAGAAGACGTTTTGCGAAAATAGTTTTGTTTAGAAATCTCATATGACATTTTTTGGACCCCAAATATGCTTTATAAGGTTTTATAAGGTACACATTAAAGTGCTCTTTTGGAACACAAACTTGTATCACATGCTTCGCGTTCTATCTTTCTAAGAAGTTCTGCGAAAATAGTTTTGTTTAGAAACCTCATAGGACATTTTTTGGACCCCAATATGCTTTCTAAGCTTTTAAGGTACACATTAAAGTACTCTTTTGAAACCAAACTTGTATCCCATGCTTCGCGTTCTATCTTTATGAGAAGTTTTACGAAAATAGTTTTGTTTGGAAAACTCATAGACATTTTTTGGACCCCAAATATGCTTTCAAAGGTTTTATAAGGTACACATTAAAGTACTCTTTTGCAACACAAACTTGTATCCCATGCTTCGCGTTCTATCTTTATAAGAAGTTTTGCGAAAATTGTTTTGTTTAGAAATCTCATAGGACATTTTTTGGACCCCAAATATGCTTTATAAGGTTTTATAAGGTACACATTAAAGTGCTCTTTTGGAACACAAACTTGTATCACATGCTTCGCGTTCTATCTTTCTAAGAAGTTCTGCGAAAATAGTTTTGTTTAGAAACCTCATAGGACATTTTTTGGACCCCAAATATGCTTTCTAAGCTTTTATAAGGTACACATTAAAGTACTCTTTTGAAACATAAACTTGTATCCCATGCTTCGCGTTCTATCTTTATGAAAAGTTTTACGAAAATAGTTTTGTTTGGAAAACTCATAGGACATTTTTTGGACCCCAAATATGCTTTCAAAGGTTTTATAAGGTACACATTAAAGTACTCTTTTGCAACACAAACTTGTATCCCATGCTTCGCGTTCTATCTTTATAAGAAGTTTTGCGAAAATTGTTTTGTTTAGAAACTCATAGGACATTTTTTGGACCCCAAATATGCTTTATAAGGTTTTATAAGGTACACATTAAAGTGCTCTTTTGGAACACAAACTTGTATCCCATGCTTCGCGTTCTATCTTTCTAAGAAGTTCTGCGAAAATAGTTTTGTTTAGAAACCTCATAGGACATTTTTTGGACCCCAAATATGCTTTCTAAGCTTTTATAAGGTACACATTAAAGTACTCTTTTGGAACACAAACTTGTATCCCATGCTTCGCGTTCTATCTTTATGAGAAGTTTTACGAAAATAGTTTTGTTTGGAAACCTCATAGGACATTTTTTGGACCCCAATTATGCTTTCTAAGCTTTTAGAAGGTACACATTAAAGTGCTCTTTTGGAACACAAACTTGTATCCCATGCTTCGCGTTCTATCTTTCTAAGAAGTTTTGCGAAAATAGTTTTGTTTAGAAACCTCATAGGACGTTTTTTGGACCCCAAATATGCTTTCTAAGCTTTTAGAAGGTACACGTTAAAGTGCTCTTTTGGAACACAAACTTGTATCCCATGGATCGCGTTCTGTCTTTAGAAGACGTTTTGCGAAAATAGTTTTGTTTAGAAATCTCATAGGACATTTTTTGGACCCCAAATATGCTTTATAAGGTTTTATAAGGTACACATTAAAGTGCTCTTTTGGAACACAAACTTGTATCCCATGCTTCGCGTTCTATCTTTCTAAGAAGTTCTGCGAAAATAGTTTTGTTTCGAAACCTCATAGGACATTTTTTGGACCCCAAATATGCTTTCTAAGCTTTTATAAGGTACACATTAAAGTACTCTTTTGAAACACAAACTTGTATCCCATGCTTCGCATTCTATCTTTATGAGAAGTTTTACGAAAATAGTTTTGTTTGGAAAACTCATAGGACTTTTTTTGGACCCCAAATATGCTTTCAAAGGTTTTATAAGGTACACATTAAAGTACTCTTTTGCAACACAAACTTGTCTCCCATGCTTCGCGTTCTATCTTTATAAGAAGTTTTGCGAAAATAGTTTTGTTTGGAAACCTCATAGGACAATTTTTGGACCCCAAATATGCTTTCTAAGCTTTTATAAGGTACACATTAAAGTGCTCTTTTGGAACACAAACTTGTATCCCATGCTTCGCGTTCTATCTTTCTAAGAAGTTCTGCGAAAATAGTTTTGTTTAGAAACCTCATAGGACATTTTTTGGACCCCAAATATGCTTTCTAAGCTTTTATAAGGTACACATTAAAGTACTCTTTTGAAACACAAACTTGTATCCCATGCTTCGCGTTCTATCTTTATAAGAAGTTTTACGAAAATAGTTTTGTTTGGAAACCTCATAGGACATTTTTTGGACCCCAATTATGCTTTCTAAGCTTTTAGAAGGTACACATTAAAGTGCTCTTTTGGAACACAAACTTGTATCCCATGCTTCGCGTTCTATCTTTATAAGAAGTTCTGCGAAAATAGTTTTGTTTAGAAACCTCATAGGACATTTTTTGGACCCCAAATATGCTTTCTAAGCTTTTATAAGGTACACATTAAAGTACTCTTTTGAAACACAAACTTGTATCCCATGCTTCGCGTTCTATCTTTATAAGAAGTTTTACGAAAATAGTTTTGTTTGGAAACCTCATAGGACATTTTTTGGACCCCAAATATGCTTTCTAAGCTTTTATAAGGTACACATTAACACAAACTTGTATCCCATGCTTCGCGTTCTATCTTTATAAGAAGTTTTACGAAAATAGTTTTGTTTGGAAAACTCATAGGACATTTTTTGGACCCCAAATATGCTTTCAAAGGTTTTATAAGGTACACATTAAAGTACTCTTTTGCAACACAAACTTGTATCCCATGCTTCGCGTTCTATCTTTATAAGAAGTTTTGCGAAAATAGTTTTGTTTGGAAACCTCATAGGATAAGCTTTTAGAAGGTACACGTTAAAGTGCTCTTTTGGAACACAAACTTGTATCCCATGCATCGCGTTCTGTCTTTAGAAGACGTTTTGCGAAAATAGTTTTGTTTAGAAATCTCATATGACATTTTTTGGACCCCAAATATGCTTTATAAGGTTTTATAAGGTACACATTAAAGTGCTCTTTTGGAACACAAACTTGTATCACATGCTTCGCGTTCTATCTTTGTAAGAAGTTTTGCGAAAATGGTTTTGTTTGGAAACCTCATAGGACATTTTTTGGACCCCAAATATGCTTTCTAAGCTTTTATAAGGTACACATTAAAGTGCTCTTTTGGAACACAAACTTGTATCCCATGCATCGCGTTCTGTGTTTAGAAGACGTTTTGCGAAAATAGTTTTGTTTAGAAATCTCATATGACATTTTTTGGACCCCAAATATGCTTTATAAGGTTTTATAAGGTACACATTAAAGTGCTCTTTTGGAACACAAACTTGTATCACATGCTTCGCGTTCTATCTTTCTAAGAAGTTCTGCGAAAATAGTTTTGTTTAGAAACCTCATAGGACATTTTTTGGACCCCAAATATGCTTTCTAAGCTTTTATAAGGTACACATTAAAGTACTCTTTTGAAACACAAACTTGTATCCCATGCTTCGCGTTCTATCTTTATGAGAAGTTTTACGAAAATAGTTTTGTTTGGAAAACTCATAGGACATTTTTTGGACCCCAAATATGCTTTCAAAGGTTTTATAAGGTACACATTAAAGTACTCTTTTGCAACACAAACTTGTATCCCATGCTTCGCGTTCTATCTTTATAAGAAGTTTTGCGAAAATTGTTTTGTTTAGAAATCTCATAGGACATTTTTTGGACCCCAAATATGCTTTATAAGGTTTTATAAGGTACACATTAAAGTGCTCTTTTGGAACACAAACTTGTATCACATGCTTCGCGTTCTATCTTTCTAAGAAGTTCTGCGAAAATAGTTTTGTTTAGAAACCTCATAGGACATTTTTTGGACCCCAAATATGCTTTCTAAGCTTTTATAAGGTACACATTAAAGTACTCTTTTGAAACACAAACTTGTATCCCATGCTTCGCGTTCTATCTTTATGAGAAGTTTTACGAAAATAGTTTTGTTTGGAAAACTCATAGGACATTTTTTGGACCCCAAATATGCTTTCAAAGGTTTTATAAGGTACACATTAAAGTACTCTTTTGCAACACAAACTTGTATCCCATGCTTCGCGTTCTATCTTTATAAGAAGTTTTGCGAAAATTGTTTTGTTTGGAAACCTCATAGGACAATTTTTGGACCCCAAATATGCTTTCTAAGCTTTTATAAGGTACACATTAAAGTGCTCTTTTGGAACACAAACTTGTATCCCATGCTTCGCGTTCTATCTTTCTAAGAAGTTTTGCGAAAATAGTTTTGTTTAGAAACCTCATAGGACATTTTTTGGACCCCAAATATGCTTTCTAAGCTTTTAGAAGGTACACGTTAAAGTGCTCTTTTGGAACACAAACTTGTATCCCATGCATCGCGTTCTGTCTTTAGAAGACGTTTTGCGAAAATAGTTTTGTTTAGAAACCTCATAGGACATTTTTTGGACCCCAAATATGCTTTCTAAGCTTTTATAAGGTACACATTAAAGTGCTCTTTTGGAACACAAACTTGTATCCCATGCATCGCGTTCTGTGTTTAGAAGACGTTTTGCGAAAATAGTTTTGTTTAGAAATCTCATATGACATTTTTATAGGTTTTAAGA
>VHIU01000659.1:0-18611 GCA_010577795.1 Isatis tinctoria | reverse complement strand
TTTCGCAAAACTTCTTATAAAGATAGTACGCGAAGCATGGGATACAAGTTTGTGTTCCAAAAGAGCACTTTAATGTGTACTTTATAAAAGCTTGGAAAGCATATTTGGGGTAAAAAAAAGTCCTATGAGGTTTTTAAACAAAACTATTTTCACAAATCTTCTTATAATGATAGAACGCGAAGCATGGGATACAAGTTTGTGTTCCAAAAAATGTCCTATGAGATTTCTAAAGTAAACTATTTTCGCAAAACGTCTTATAAAGATAGAACGCGAAACCTAGTATATAAATTTGTGTTCCAAAAGAGCACTTTAATGTCCATTATAAAAGCTTAGAAAGCATTTTTGGGTTCAAAAAATGTCATATGAGGTTTCTAAACTATTTTCGAAAACTTCTTATAAAGATAGAACGCGAAGCATGGGATACAAGTTTGTGTTCCAAAAGAGCACTTTAATGTGTATCTTATAAAAGCTTAGAAAGCATATTTGGTGGTCAAAAAATGTCCTATGAGTTTCTAAACAAAACTATTTTTTCAAATTCTTATAAAGATAGAACGCGAAGCATGGGATACAAGTTTGTGTTCCAAAAGAGCACTTTAATGTGCCCTTATAAAAGCTTAGAAAGCATATTGGGATCCAAAAAATGTCCTATGAGATTTCTAAACAAAAATATTTTCGCAAAACGTCTTATAAAGATAGAACTCGAAACATGGGATACAAATTTGTGTTCCAAAAGAGCACTTTTATGTCCACCATATAAAAGCTTAGAAATCATATTTTGGGTTCAAAAAATGTCATATGTGATTTCTAAATAAAACTATTTTCGCAAAACGTCTTGTAAAGATAGAACGCAAAGCATGAGATACAAGTTTGTGTTCCAAAAGAGCACTTTAATGTGTACCTTATAAAAGCTTAGGAAGCATATATGGGGTCACAAAAATGTCCTATGAGGTATCTAAACAAAACTATTTTCGCATAACTTCTTATAAAGATAGTACGCGAAGCATGGGATACAAGTTTGTGTTCCAAAAGAGCACTTTAATATGTACTTTATAAAAGCTTGAAAAGCATATTTTGGGGTCCAAAAAATGTCGTATGAGGTTTCTAAACAAAACTATTTTCACAAAACTTCTTATAAAGATAGAACGCGAAGCATGGGATACAAGTTTGTCTTCCAAAAGAGCACTTTAATGTGTACCTTATAAAAGCTTAGAAAGCATATTTTGGGGTTCAAAAAATGTCCTATGAGATTTCTAAAGTAAAATATATTCGCAAAACGTCTTATAAAGATAGAACGCGAAACATTGTATACAAATTTGTGTTCCAAAAGAGCACTTTAATGTGTACCTTATAAAAGCTTAGGAAGCATATTTGGGGTCCCAAAAATGTCCTATGAGGTTTCTAAACAAAACTATTTTCGCATAACTTCTTATAAAGATAGTACGCGAAGCATGGGATACAAGTTTGTGTTCCAAAAGAGCACTTTAATGTGTACTTTATAAAAGCTTGGAAAACATATTTGGGGTCCAAAAAATGTCCTATGAGGTTTCTAAACAAAATTATTTTCGCAAAACTTCTTATAAAGATAGAACGTGAAGCATGGGATACAAGTTTGTGTTCGAAAAGAGCACTTTAATGTGTACCTTATAAAAGCTTAGAAAGCATATTTGTGGTCCAAAAAATGTCCTATGAGGTTTCTAAACAAAACTATTTTCGCAAAACTTCTTATAAAGATAGAACGCGAAGCATGGGATATAAGTTTGTGTTCCAAAAGAGCACTTTAATGCGTACTTCTTATTAAGATAGAACGCCTACCAAGGGATACAATTTTGTGTTCCAAAAGAGCACTTTAATGTGTACCTTATAAAAGCTTAGAAAGCATATTTGGGGTCCAAAAAATGTCCTATGAGGTTAGACAAAACTATTTTCGCAAAACTTCTTATAAAGATAGAACGCGTAGCATGGGATACAAGTTTGTGTTCCAAAAGAGCACTTTAATGTGTACCTTATAAAAGCTTAGAAAGCATATTTGGGGTCCAAAAAATGTCCTATGAGGTTTCTAAACAAAACTATTTTCGCAAAACTTCTTATAAAGATAGAACGCGAAGCATGGGATACAAGTTTGTGTTCCAAAAGAGCACTTTAATGTGTACTTTATAAAAGCTTGGAAAGCATATTTGGGGTCCAAAAAATGTCCTATGAGGTTTCTAAACAAAACTATTTTCGCAAAACTTCTTATAATGATAGAACGCGAAGCATGGGATACAAGTTTGTGTTCCAAAAGAGTATAATGTGTACCTTATAACAGCTTAGAAAGCATATTTGGGGTCCAAAAACTGTAATATGAGGTTTCTAAACAAAACTATTTTCGCAAAACTTCTCATAAAGATAGAATGCGAAGCATGGGATACAAGTGTGTTCCAAAAGAGCACTTTAATGTGTACCTTATAAAAGCTTAGAAAGCATATTTTGGGGTTCAAAAAATGTCCTATGAGATTTCTAAAGTTAACTATTTTCGCAAAACGTCTTATAAAGATAGAACGCGAAACCTAGTATACAAATTTGTGTTCCAAAAGAGCACTTTAATGTCCACCTTATAAAGATAGTACGCGAAACATGGGATACAAGTTTGTGTTCCAAAAGAGCACTTTAATGTGTACTTTATAAAAGCTTGGAAAGCATATTTGGGGTCCCAAAATGTCTATGAGGTTTAAAAACAAAACATTTTCGCATAACTTCTTATAAAGATAGTACGCGAAGCATGGGATACAAGTTTGGGTTCCAAAAGAGCACTTTAATGTGTACTATAAAAGCTTGGAAAACATATTTGGGGTCCAAAAAATGTCCTATGAGGTTTCTAACAAAATTATTTTCGCAAACCTTCTTATAAAGATAGAACGTGAAGAATGGGATACAAGTTGTGTTCGAAAAGAGCACTTTAATGTGTACCTTATAAAAGCTTAGAAAACCATATTTGGGGTCCAAAAAATGTCTATGAGGTTTCTAAACAAAACCTTTTTTCGCCAAAACTTCATAAAAGATAGAACGCGAAGCATGGGATATAAGTTTGCGTTCCAAAAGGAGCACTTTAATGCGTACTTTTAATAAGATAGAACGCCTACCAAGGGATACAAGTTTGTTGGTCCAAAAGAGCACTTTAATGTGTACCTTATAAATGCTTAGATAGAAAGCATATTTGGGGTCCAAAAAATGTCCTATGAGGTTTCTAAACAAAAATATTTTCGCAAAACTTCATATAAAGATATGAACGTGAAGCATGGGATACAAGTTTGTGTTCGAAAAGAGCACTTTAATGTGTACCTTATAAAAAGACGTAGAAAGCATATTTGTGGTCCAAAAAAAATGTTCCTATGAGGTTTCTAAAACAAACTATTTTCACAAAACTCTTATAAAGATAGAACGCGAAGCATGGGATACAAGTTTGTCTTCCAAAAGAGCACTTAATGTGTACCTTATAAAGCCGTAGAAAGCATGTATTTGGGGTTCAAACAATGTCCTATGAGATCTCTAAAGTAACAATATATTCGCAAAACGTCTTATATAAGATAGAACGCGAAACACTTGTATCAAATTTGTGTTCCAAAAGAGCACTTTAATGTGTACCTTATAAAAGTAGGAAGCATATTTGGGGTCCCAGAAAAAATGTCCTTGAGGTTTCTAAACAAAACTATTTTCGCTTAATTCTTAAAGATAGTACGCGAAGCATGGGATACAAGTTTGTGTTCCAAAAGAGCACTTTAATGTGTACTTTCTAAAAGCTTGGAAAACATATTTGGGGTCCAAAAATGTCTATGAGGTTTCTAACCAAATTTTTTCGCAAACATTCTTATAAAGATAGAACGTGAAGCATGGGATACAAGTTTGTGTCGAAAAGAGCACTTTAATGTGACCTTATAAATGCTTAGAAAGATATTTGTGGTCCAAAAAATGTCCTATGAGGTTTCTAACCCAAATTTTTTCGCAAAACTTCTATAAGATAGCCGAACGCGAGCAGGGATATAAGGTTGTGTTCCAAAAGAGCACTTTAATCGTACTTCTTATTAAGATAGAACGCCTACCAAGAGGATACAATTTTGGTTTCCAAAGAGCACTTTAATGTGTACCTATAAAAGCTTAGAAAGCCTCTTTGGGGTGTCCAAAAAATGTCTATGAGGTTAGACAAAACTATTCGCCCAAAACTTCTTATAAAGATAGAACGGTAGCATGGGATACAAGTTTGTGTTCCAAAAGAGCCTTTTAATGTGTACCTATAAAAGTTTAGGAAGCATATTGATAGGTCCAAAAATGTCCTATGAGGTTTCTAAAAAAACCATTTCGCAAAACTTGCTTATAAAGATAGAACGCGAAACCTAGTATACAAATTTGTGTTCCAAAAGAGCACTTTAACGTCCACCTTATAAAGATAGTACGCGAAGCATGGGATACAAGTTTGTGTTCCAAAAGAGCACTTTAATGTGTACTTTATAAAAGCTTGGAATGCATTTTTGGGGTCCAAAAAATGTCCTTGAGGTTTCTAAACAAAACTATTTTCGCAAAACTTCTTATAAAGATAGAACGCGAAGCATGAGATACAAGTTTGTGTTCCATCAAGAGCAGTTTAATGTGTACCTTATAAACAGCTTAGAAAGCATCTTTGGGGTCCAAAACATGTCCCATGAGGTCTAGACAAAACTATTTTGCAAACTCTTATAAAGATAGACGCGTAGCATGGGATGCAAGTTTGTGATCAAAAAGAGCACTTTAATGTGTACTTTATAAAAGCTTGGAAGATATTTGGGGTCCAAAAAATGTCTATGAGGTTTCTAAACAAAACTATTTTCGCAAAACTGTCATATAAAGAGTTAGAACGCGTAGCATGGGATACAAGTTTGTGTTTCAAGAAGATTATTAATGTGTACTTATTAAAAGCTTAGAAAGCATAGTTTGTTTTCCAAAAATGTGCTATGAGGTTTATAAACAAAAACTATTGTTCGTATAACTTCTTATAAGAGAAGAACGCGAAGCATGGGATACAAGTTTGTGTTCCAAAAGAGCACTTTAATGTGTACTTATAAAAGCTTAGAAAGCATATTTGGGATTCAAAAAATGTCCTATGAGATTTCTAAACAAAACTATTTTCGCAAAACTTCATATAAAGATAGAACGCGAAGCATGGGATACAAGTTTGTATTCCAAAAGAGCAGTTTAATGTGTACCTTATAACAGCTTAGAAAGCATCTTTGGGGTCCAAAACATGTCCAATGAGGTTTCTAGACAAAACTATTTTCGCAAAACTTCTTATAAAGATAGAACGCGTAGCATGGGATACAAGTTTGTGATCCAAAAGAGCACTTTAATGTGTACTTTATAAAAGCTTGGAAAGCATATTTGGGGTCCAAAAAATGTCCTATGAGGTTTCTAAACAAAACTATTTTCGCAAAACTATAAAGATAGATAGAACGCGTAGCATGGGATACAAGTTTGTGTTTCAAAAGAGCACTTTAATGTGTACATTATAAAAGCTTAGAAAGCATATTTGTGGTCCAAAAATGTGCTATGAGGTTTATAACAAACTATTCGATACTTCTTATGAAGATAGAACGCGAAGCATGGGATACAAGTTTGTGTTCCAAAAGAGCACTTTAATGTGTACCTTATAAAAGCTTAGAAAGCATATTTGGGATTCAAAAAATGTCCTATGAGATTTCTAAACAAAAATATTTTCGCAAAACGTCTTCTAAAGATAGAACGCGAAGCATGAGATACAAGTTTGTGTTCCAAAAGAGCACTTTAATGTGTACCTTATAAAAGCTTAGGAAGCATATATGGGGTCACAAAATTGTCCTATGAGGTATCTAAACAAAACTATTTTCGCATAACTTCTTATAAAGATAGTACGCGAAGCATGGGATACAAGTTTGTGTTCCAAAAGAGCACTTAATATGTACTTATAAAAGCTTGAAAAGCATATTTGGGGTCCAAAAAATGTCGTATGAGGTTTCTAAACAAAACTATTTTCACAAAACTTCTTATAAAGATAGAACGCGAAGCATGGGATACAAGTTTGTCTTCCAAAAGAGCACTTTAATGTGTACCTTATAAAAGCTTAGAAAGCATATTTTGGGGTTCAAAAAATGTCCTATGAGATTTCAAAAGTAAAATATATTCGCAAAACGTCTTATAAAGATAGAACGCGAAACATTGTATACAAATTTTGTTCCAAAAGAGCACTTTAATGTGTACCTTATAAAAGCTTAGGAAGCTATTTGGGGGTCCCAAAAATGTCCTATGAGGTTCTAAACAAAACTATTTTCGCATAAGTTCTTATAAAGATAGTACGCGAAGCATGGGATACAAGTTTGTGTTCCAAAAGAGCACTTTAATGTGTACTTTATAAAAGCTTGGAAAACATATTTGGGGTCCAAAAAATGTCCTATGAGGTTTCTAAACAAAATTATTTTCGCAAAACTTCTTATAAAGATAGAACGTGAAGCATGGGATACAAGTTTGTGTTCGAAAAGAGTACTTTAATGTGTACCTTATAAAAGCTTAGAAAGCATATTTGTGGTCCAAAAAATGTCCTATGAGGTTTCTAAACAAAACTATTTTCGCAAAACTTCTTATAAAGATAGAACGCGAAGCATGGGATATAAGTTTGTGTTCCAAAAGAGCACTTTAATGCGTACTTCTTATTAAGATAGAACGCCTACCAAGGGATACAATTTTGTGTTCCAAAAGAGCACTTTAATGTGTACCTTATAAAAGCTTAGAAAGCATATTTGGGGTCCAAAAAATGTCTTATGAGGTTAGACAAAACTATTTTCGCAAAACTTCTTATAAAGATAGAACGCGTAGCATGGGATACAAGTTTGTGTTCCAAAAGAGCACTTTAATGTGTACCTTATAAAAGCTTAGGAAGAATATTTGAGGTCCCAAAAATGTCCTATGAGGTTTCTAAACAAAATAATTTTCGCAAAACTTCTTATAAAGATAGTACGCGAAGCATGGGATACAAGTTTGTGTTCCAAAAGAGCACTTTAATGTGTACTTTATAAAAGCTTGGAAAGCATATTTGGGGTCCAAAAAATATCCTATGAGGTTTCTAAACAAAACTATTTTCGCAAAACTTCTTATAATGATAGAACGCGAAGCATGGGATACAAGTTTGAGTTCCAAAAGAGTATAATGTGTACCTTATAACAGCTTAGAAAGCATATTTGGGGTCCAAAAACTGTAATATGAGGTTTCTAAACAAAACTATTTTCGCAAAACTTCTCATAAATATAGAATGCGAAGCATGGGATACAAGTGTGTTCCAAAAGAGCACTTTAATGTGTACCTTATAAAAGCTTAGAAAGCATATTTTGGGGTTCAAAAAATGTCCTATGAGATTTCTAAAGTTAACTATTTTCGCAAAACGTCTTATAAAGATAGAACGCGAAACCTAGTATACAAATTTGTGTTCCAAAAGAGCACTTTAATGTCCACCTTATAAAGATAGTACGCGAAGCATGGGATACAAGTTTGTGTTCCAAAAGAGCACTTTAATGTGTACTTTATAAAAGCTTGGAAAGCATTTTTGGGGTCCAAAAAATGTCCTATGAGGTTTCTAAACAAAACTATTTTCGCAAAACTTCTTATAAAGATAGAACGCGAAGCATGGGATACAAGTTTGTATTCCAAAAGAGCAGTTTAATGTGTACCTTATAACAGCTTAGAAAGCATCTTTGGGTCCAAAAAACATGTCCAATGAGGTTCTAGACAAAACTATTTTCGCAAAACTTCTATAAAGATAGAACGCGTAGCATGGGATACAAGTTTGTGATCCAAAAGAGCACTTTAATGTGTACTTTATAAAAGCTTGGAAAGCATATTGGGGTCCAAAAAATTTATGAGGTCTCTAAACAAAAACTATTTTCGCAAAACTTTCATATAAAGATAGAATGCGTAGCATGGGATACAAGTTTGTGTTTCAAAGAGCACTTTAAGTGTACTTTATAAAAGCTTAGAAAGCATATTTGTGGTCCAAAAATGTGCTATGAGGTTTATAAACAAAACTATTTTCGTATAACTTCTTATGAAGATAGAACGCGAAGCATGGGATACAAGTTTGTGTTCCAAAAGAGCACTTTAATGTGTACCTTATAAAAGCTTAGAAAGCATATTTGGGATTCAAAAAATGTCCTATGAGATTTCTAAACAAAAATATTTTCGCAAAACGTCTTCTAAAGATAGAACTCGAAACATGGGAAACAATTTTGTTCAAAAAGAGCACTTTAATGTCCACCATATAAAAAAGCTTAGAAATCATATTTAGGATCCCTAAAAATGTTCTATGAGGTTTCTAAACAAAACTATTTTCGTATAACTTCTTATGAAGATAGAACGCGAAGCATGCGATACAAGTTTGTGTTCCAAAAGAGCACTTTAATGTGTACCTTATAAAAGCTTAGGAAGCATATATGGGGTCACAAAAATGTCCTATGAGGTATCTAAACAAACTATTTTCGCATAACTTTTATAAAGATAGTACGCGAAGCATGGGATACAAGTTGTGTTCCAAACGAGAGCACTTAATAGTACTTTATAAAAGCTTGAAAAGCATATTTTGGGGTCCAAAAAATGTCGTATGAGGTTTCTAAACAAAACTATTTTCACAAAACTTCTTATAAAGATAGAACGCGAAGCATGGGATACAAGTTTGTCTTCCAAAAGAGCACTTTAATGTGTACCTTATAAAAGCTTAGAAAGCATATTTTGGGGTTCAAAAAATGTCCTATGAGATTTCTAAAGTAAAATATATTCGCAAAACGTCTTATAAAGATAGAACGCGAAACATTGTATACAAATTTGTGTTCCAAAAGAGCACTTTAATGTGTACCTAATAAAAGCTTAGGAAGCATATTTGGGGTCCAAAAAATGTCCTATGAGGTTTCTAAACAAAACTATTTTCGCATAACTTCTTATAAAGATAGTACGCGAAGCATGGGATACAAGTTTGTGTTCCAAAAGAGCACTTTAATGTGTACTTTATAAAAGCTTGGAAAACATATTTGGGGTCCAAAAAATGTCCTATGAGGTTTCTAAACAAAATTATTTTCGCAAAACTTCTTATAAAGATAGAACGTGAAGCATGGGATACAAGTTTGTGTTCGAAAAGAGCACTTTAATGTGTACCTTATAAAAGCTTAGAAAGCATATTTGTGGTCCAAAAAATGTCCTATGAGGTTTCTAAACAAAACTATTTTCACAAAACTTTTTATAAAGATAGAACGCGAAGCATGGGATATAAGTTTGTGTTCCAAAAGAGCACTTTAATGCGTACTTCTTATTAAGATAGAACGCCTACCAAGGGATACAATTTTGTGTTCCAAAAGAGCACTTTAATGTGTACCTTATAAAAGCTTAGAAAGCATATTTGGGGTCCAAAAAATGTCCTATGAGGTTAGACAAAACTATTTTCGCAAAACTTCTTATAAAGATAGAACGCGTAGCATGGGATACAAGTTTGTGTTCCAAAAGAGCACTTTAATGTGTACCTTATAAAAGCTTAGGAAGCATATTTGGGGTCCCAAAAATGTCCTATGAGGTTTCTAAACAAAACAATTTTCGCAAAACTTCTTATAAAGATAGTACGCGAAGCATGGGATACAAGTTTGTGTTCCAAAAGAGCACTTTAATGTGTACTTTATAAAAGCTTGGAAAGCATATTTGGGGTCCAAAAAATGTCCTATGAGGTTTCTAAACAAAACTATTTTCGCAAAACTTCTTATAATGATAGAACGCGAAGCATGGGATACAAGTTTGTGTTCCAAAAGAGTATAATGTGTACCTTATAACAGCTTAGAAAGCATATTTGGGGTCCAAAAACTGTAATATGAGGTTTCTAAACAAAACTATTTTCGCAAAACTTCTCATAAAGATAGAATGCGAAGCATGGGATATAAGTTTGTGTTCCAAAAGAGCACTTTAGAAAGCATATTTTGGGGTTCAAAAAATGTCCTATGAGATTTCTAAAGTTAACTATTTTCGCAAAACGTCTTATAAAGATAGAACGCGAAACCTAGTATACAAATTTGTGTTCCAAAAGAGCACTTTAACGTCCACCTTATAAAGATAGTACGCGAAGCATGGGATACAAGTTTGTGTTCCAAAAGAGCACTTTAATGTGTACTTTATAAAAGCTTGGAAAGCATTTTTGGGGTCCAAAAAATGTCCTATGAGGTTTCTAAACAAAACTATTTTCGCAAAACTTCTTATAAAGATAGAACGCGAAGCATGGGATACAAGTTTGTATTCCAAAAGAGCAGTTTAATGTGTACCTTATAACAGCTTAGAAAGCATCTTTGGGGTCCAAAACATGTCCAATGAGGTTTCTAGACAAAACTATTTTCGCAAAACTTCTTATAAAGATAGAACGCGTAGCATGGGATACAAGTTTGTGATCCAAAAAAGCATTTTAATGTGTACTTTATAAAAGCTTGGAAAGCATATTTGGGGTCCAAAAAATGTCCTATGAGGTTTCTAAACAAAACTATTTTCGCAAAACTTCATATAAAGATAGAACGCGTAGCATGGGATACAAGTTTGTGTTTCAAAAGAGCACTTTAATGTGTACTTTATAAAAGCTTAGAAAGCATATTTGTGGTCCAAAAATGTGCTATGAGGTTTATAAACAAAACTATTTTCGTATAACTTCTTATGAAGATAGAACGCGAAGCATGGGATACAAGTTTGTGTTCCAAAAGAGCACTTTAATGTGTACCTTATAAAAGCTTAGAAAGCATATTTGGGATTCAAAAAATGTCCTATGAGATTTCTAAACAAAAATATTTTCACAAAACGTCTTCTAAAGATAGAACTCGAAACATGGGAAACAAATTTGTGTTCCAAAAGAGCACTTTAATGTCCACCATATAAAAGCTTAGAAATCATATTTGGGATCCCAAAAATGTTCTATGAGGTTTCTAAACAAAAACTATTTTCGCAAAACTTCTTAAAGATAGAACGCGAAGCATGGGATACAAGTTTGTGTTCCAAAAGAGCACTTAATGTGTACTTTATAAAAGCTTAGAAAGCATATTGGGGTCCAAAAAATGTCCTATGAGGTTCTAAACAAAACTATTTTCGCAAAACTTCTTATAAAGATAGAACGCGAAGCATGGGATACAAGTTTGTGTTCCAAAAGAGCACTTTAATGTGTACCTTATAACAGCTTAGAAAGCATCTTTGGGTCCAAAAATGTCCTATGAGGTTTCTAGACAAAAACTATTTTCGCAAAACTTCTTATAAAGATAGAACGCGTAGCATGGGATACAAGTTTGTGTTCCAAAAGAGCACTTTAATGTGTACTTTATAAAAGCTTAGAAAGTATTTGGGTCCAAAAAATGTCCTATGAGGTTCTAAACAAAACTATTTTCGCAAAACTTCTTATAAAGATAGAACGCGAAGCATGGGATACAAGTTTGTGTTCCAAAAAGAGTTTAATGTACCTTATAAAAGCTTAGAAAGCATTTTGGGGTCAAAAATGTCCTATGAGGTTTCTAAACAAAACTATTTTCGCAAAACTTCTTATAAAGATAGAACGCGAAGCATGGGATACAAGTTGTGTTCCAAAGAGCACTTTAATGTGTACCTTATAAAAGCTTAGAAAGCATATTTGGGGTTCAAAAAAAATTTCCTATGAGATTTCTAAAAGTTAAAACTATTTTCGCAAAAACGTCTTATAAGATTATGAACGCGAAAACCTAGTATACAAATTGTGTTCCAAAAGAAATATTAAAGCAAAACATTATAAAGATAGTACGCGAAGCATGGGATACAAGTTTGTGTTCCAAAAGAGCACTTTAATGTGTACTTATAAAAGCTTGGAAAGATTTTGGGGTCCAAAAAATGTCCTATGAGGTTTCTAAACAAAACTATTTTCGCAAAACTTCTTTAAAGATAGAACGCGAAGCATGGGATACAAGTTTGTATCCAAAAGAGCAGTTTAATGTGTACCTTTATAACAGCTTAGAAAGCATTTTGGGGTCCAAAAAATGTCCTATGAGGTTTCTAGACAAAACTATTTTCGCAAAACTTCTTATAAAGATAGAACGCGAAGCATGGGATACAAGTTTGTGATCCAAAAGAGCACTTTAATGTGTACTTATAAAAGCTTAGAAAGCATATTTGGGGTCAAAAATGTCCTATGAGGTTTCTAAACAAAACTATTTTCGCAAAACTTCATATAAGATAGAACGCGTAGCATGGGATACAAGTTTGTGTTTCAAAAGAGCACTTTAATGTGTACTTTATAAAAGCTTAGAAAGCATATTTGGGTCCAAAAAATGTGCTATGAGGTTTTAAACAAAACTATTTTCGTATAACTTCTTATAAAGATAGAACGCGAAGCATGGGATACAAGTTTGTGTTCCAAAAGAGCACTTTAATGTGTACCTTATAAAAGCTTAGAAAGCATATTTGGGATTCCAAAAAATGTCCTATGAGATTTCTAAAAAAAATATTTTCGCAAAACGTCTTATAAAGATAGAACTCGAAACATGGGAAACAAAGTGTTCCAAAAGAGCACTTTAATGTCCACCATAAAAAGCTTAGAAATCATATTTGGGATTCCCAAAAATTTCCTATGAGGTTTCTAAACAAAACTATTTTCGCAAAACTTCTTATAAAGATAGAACGCGAAGCATGGGATACAAGTTTGTGTTCCAAAAGAGCACTTTAATGTGTACTTTATAAAAGCTTGGAAAGCATATTTGGGGTCCCAAAAATTTCCTATGAGGTTTCTAAACAAAACTATTTTCGCAAAACTTCTTATAAAGATAGAACGCGTAGCATGGGATACAAGTTTGTGTTCCAAAAGAGCACTTTAATGTGTACCTTATAACAGCTTAGAAAGCCATCTTGGGGTCCAAAAAATGTCCCGAAGTTTCTAGACAAAACTATTTTCGCAAAACTTCTTAAAAGATAGAACGCAAGCATGGGATACAAGTTGTGTTCAAAAGAGCACTTTAATGTGTACTTTATAAAAGCTTGAAAGCATATTTGGGGTCCAAAAAATGTCCTATGAGGTTTCTAAACAAAACTATTTTCGCAAAACTTCTTATAAAGATAGAACGCGAAGCATGGGATACAAGTTTGTGTTCCAAAGAAGTATAATGTGTACCTTATAAAAGCTTAGAAAGCATATTTGGGGTCCAAAAAATGTAATATGAGTTTCTAAACAAAACTATTTTCGCAAACTTCTTATAAAGATAGAACGCGAAGCATGGGATACAAAAGTGTGTTCCAAAAGAGCACTTTAATGTGTACTTATAAAAGCTTAGAAAGCATATTTTGGGGTTCAAAAAATGTCCTATGAGATTTCTAAACAAAATATTTTCGCGAAAACGTCTTATAAAAGATAGAACGCGAACCTAGATACAAATTTGGTTCCAAAAGAGCACTTTAACGTTCCATTATAAAGATAGTACGCGAAGCATGGGATAAAAGTTGTGTTCCCAAAAGAGCACTTTAATGTTACTTTATAAAAGCTTGGAATCATTTTTGGGGTCCAAAAAATGTCTATGAGGTTTCTAAACAAAACTATTTTCGCAAAACTTCTTATAAAGATAGAACGCGAAGCATGGGATACAAGTTTGTATTCCAAAAGAGCAGTTTAATGTGTACCTTATAACAGCTTAGAAAGCATCTTTGGGGTCCAAAACATGTCCAATGAGGTTTCTAGACAAAACTATTTTCGCAAAACTTCTTATAAAGATAGAACGCGTAGCATGGGATACAAGTTTGTGATCCAAAAAAGCATTTTAATGTGTACTTTATAAAAGCTTGGAAAGCATATTTGGGGTCCAAAAAATGTCCTATGAGGTTTCTAAACAAAACTATTTTCGCAAAACTTCATATAAAGATAGAACGCGTAGCATGGGATACAAGTTTGTGTTTCAAAAGAGCACTTTAATGTGTACTTTATAAAAGCTTAGAAAGCATATTTGTGGTCCAAAAATGTGCTATGAGGTTTATAAACAAAACTATTTTCGTATAACTTCTTATGAAGATAGAACGCGAAGCATGGGATACAAGTTTGTGTTCCAAAAGAGCACTTTAATGTGTACCTTATAAAAGCTTAGAAAGCATATTTGGGATTCAAAAAATGTCCTATGAGATTTCTAAACAAAAATTTTCACAAACGTCTTCTAAAGATAGAACTCGAAACATGGGAAACAAATTTGTGTTCCAAAAGAGCACTTTAATGTCCACCATATAAAAGCTTAGAAATCATATTGGGATCCCCAAAAAATGTCTATGAGGTTTCTAAACAAAACTATTTTCGCAAAACTTCTTATAAAGATAGAACGCGAAGCATGGGATACAAGTTTGTGTTCCAAAAGAGCACTTTAATGTGTACTTTATAAAAGCTTGGAAAGCATATTTGGGGTCCAAAAAATGTCCTATGAGGTTTCTAAACAAAACTATTTTCGCAAAACTTCTTATAAAGATAGAACGCGAAGCATGGATAAGTTTGTATTCCAAAAGAGCACTTTAATGTGTACCTTATAACAGCTTAGAAAGCATCTTGGGGGTCCAAAAAGTGTCCTATGAAGTTTCTAGACAAAACTTTCGCAAAATCTTATAAAGATAGAACGCGTAGCATGGGATACAAGTTTGTGTTCCAAAAGAGCACTTTAATGTGTACTTTTATAAAAGCTTGGAAAGCATATTGGGTCAAAAAATGTCCTATGAGGTTCTAAACAAAACTATTTTCGCAAAACTCATATAAAGATAGAAACGCGAAGCATGGGATACAAGTTTGTGTTTCAAAAGAGCACTTTAATGTGTACTTTATAAAAGCTAGAAAGCATATTTGTGGTCCAAAAATGTGCTATGAGGTTTTATAAACAAAACTATTTTCGTATTAATTTATGAAGATAGAACGCGAAGCATGGGATAAAAGTTGTGTTCCAAAAGAGCACTTTAATGTGTACATAAAAGCTTAGAAAGCATATTTGGGTTTCAAAAAATGTCCTATGAGATTTCTAAACAAAAATATTTCGCAAAAGTCTTCTAAAGATAGAACTCGAAACATGGGAAAAAACAAATTTGTGTTCCAAAAGAGCACTTTAATGTCCACCATATAAAAAAGCTTAGAAATCATATTGGGATCCCAAAATGTTCTATGGGTTTCTAAACAAACCACTATTTTCGTATAACTTCTTATAAGATAGAACGCGAAGCATGAGATACAAGTTGTGTTCCCAAAAGAGCACTTTAATGTGTACTTTTATAAAAGCTTGGAAAGCATATTGGGGGTCCAAAAAATGTCCTATGAGGTTTCTAAACAAAACTATTTTCGCAAAACTTTATAAAGATAGAACGCGTAGCATGGGATACAAGTGTGGTTCAAAAGAGCACTTTAATGTGTACTTTATAAAAGCTTAGAAAGCATATTTGTGGTCCAAAAATGTGCTATGAGGTTTTATAAACAAAAATATTTAAAGCTTAGAAAGGCATTATTGGGATTCAAACAATGTCCTATGAGATTTCTAAACAAAAATATTTTCGCAAAACGTCTTCTAAAGATAGAACTCGAAACATGGGAAACAAATTTGTGTTCCAAAAGAGCACTTTAATGTCCACCATATAAAAGCTTAGAAATCATATTTGGGATCCTAAAAATGTTCTATGAGGTTTCTAAACAAAACTATTTTCGTATAACTTCTTATGAAGATAGAACGCGAAGCATGCGATACAAGTTTGTGTTCCAAAAGAGCACTTTAATGTGTACCTTATAAAAGCTTAGGAAGCATATATGGGGTCACAAAAATGTCCTATGAGGTATCTAAACAAAACTATTTTCGCATAACTTCTTATAAAGATAGTACGCGAAGCATGGGATACAAGTTTGTGTTCCAAAAGAGCACTTTAATATGTACTTTATAAAAGCTTGAAAAGCATATTTTGGGGTCCAAAAAATGTCGTATGAGGTTTCTAAACAAAACTATTTTCACAAAACTTCTTATAAAGATAGAACGCGAAGCATGGGATACAAGTTTGTGTCCAAAAGAGCACTTAATGTGTACCTTATAAAAAGCTTAGAAAGCATTTTTGGGGTTCAAAAAATGTCCTATGAGATTTCTAAAGTAAAATATATTCGCAAAACGTTTATAAAGATAGAACGCGAAACATGTATACAAATTTGTGTTCCAAAAGAGCACTTTAATGTGTACCTAATAAAAGCTTAGGAAGCAT
Organism: Isatis tinctoria; assembly: GCA_010577795.1. Taxonomy (NCBI): domain Eukaryota; kingdom Viridiplantae; phylum Streptophyta; class Magnoliopsida; order Brassicales; family Brassicaceae; genus Isatis; species Isatis tinctoria. The sequence goes on along the minus strand of VHIU01000659.1, from coordinate 2,369 downwards.
ATTTGGGGTCCAAAAATGTCCTATGAGGTTTCTAAACAAAACTATTTTCGCATAACTTCTTATAAAGATAGTACGCGAAGCATGGGATACAAGTTTGTGTTCCAAAAGAGCACTTTAATGTGTACTTTTAAAAGCTTGGAAAAACATATGGGTCCAAAAAATGTCCTATGAGGTTTCTAAACAAAATTTTCGCAAAAACTTCTTATAAAGATAGAACGTGAAAGCATGGGATACAAGTTGTGTTCGAAAAGAGCACTTTAATGTGTACCTTATAAAAGCTTAGAAAAAATATTGTGGTCCAAAAAATGTCCTATGAGGTTTCTAAACAAAACTATTTCACAAAACTTTTTATAAAGATAGAACGCGAAGCATGGGATATAAGTTTGTGTTCCAAAAGAGCACTTTAATGCGTACTTCTTATTAAGATAGAACGCCTACCAAGGGATACAATTTTGTGTTCCAAAAGAGCACTTTAATGTGTACCTTATAAAAGCTTAGAAAGCATATTTGGGGTCCAAAAAATGTCCTATGAGGTTAGACAAAACTATTTTCGCAAAACTTCTTATAAAGATAGAACGCGTAGCATGGGATACAAGTTTGTGTTCCAAAAGAGCACTTTAATGTGTACCTTATAAAAGCTTAGGAAGCATATTGGGGTCCCAAAAATGTCCTATGAGGTTTCTAAACAAAACAATTTTCGCAAAACTTCTTATAAAGATAGTACGCGAAGCATGGGATACAAGTTTGTGTTCCAAAAGAGCACTTTAATGTGTACTTTAAAAAGCTTGGAAAGCATATTTGGGGTCCAAAAAATGTCCTATGAGGTTTCTAAACAAAACTATTTTCGCAAAACTTCTTATAATGATAGACGCGCGCAGGGATACAAGTTTTGTGTTCCAAAAGAGTATAATGTGTACCTTATAACAGCTTAGAAAGCATATTTGGGGTCCAAAAACTGTAATATGAGGTTTCTAAACAAAACTATTTTCGCAAAACTTCTCATAAAGATAGAATGCGAAGCATGGGATACAAGTGTGTTCCAAAAGAGCACTTTAATGTGTACCTTATAAAAGCTTAGAAAGCATATTTGGGGCAAAAATGTCTATGAGATTTCTAAAGTAAACTATTTTCGCAAAACGTCTTATAGAGATAGAAACGCGAAACCTAGTATACAAATTTGTGTTCCAAAAGAGCACTTTAATGTCCACCTTATAAAGATAGTACGCGAAGCATGGGATACAAGTTTGTGTTCCAAAAGAGCACTTTAATGTGTACTTTATAAAAGCTTGGAAAGCATTTTTGGGGTCCAAAAAATGTCCTATGAGGTTTCTAAACAAAACTATTTTCGCAAAACTTCTTATAAAGATAGAACGCGAAGCATGGGATACAAGTTTGTATTCCAAAAGAGCAGTTTAATGTGTACCTTATAACAGCTTAGAAAGCATCTTTGGGGTCCAAAACATGTCCAATGAGGTTTCTAGACAAAACTATTTTCGCAAAACTTCTTATAAAGATAGAACGCGTAGCATGGGATACAAGTTTGTGATCCAAAAAAGCATTTTAATGTGTACTTTATAAAAGCTTGGAAAGCATATTTGGGGTCCAAAAAATGTCCTATGAGGTTTCTAAACAAAACTATTTCGCAAAACCTTCATATAAAGATAGAACGCGTAGCATGGGATACAAGTTTGTGTTTCAAAAGAGCACTTTAATGTGACTTTATAAAAGCTTAGAAAGCATATTGTGGTCCAAAAGTGTCTATGAGGTTTATAAACAAAACTATTTTCGTATAACTTCTTATGAAGATAGAACGCGAAGCATGGGATACAAGTTTGTGTTCCAAAAGAGCACTTTAATGTGTACCTTATAAAAGCTTAGAAAGCATATTTGGGATTCAAAAAATGTCCTATGAGATTTCTAAACAAAAATATTTTCACAAAACGTCTTCTAAAGATAGAACTCGAAACATGGGAAACAAATTTGTGTTCCAAAAGAGCACTTTAATGTCCACCATATAAAAGCTTAGAAATCATATTTGGGATCCCAAAAATGTTCTATGAGGTTTCTAAACAAAACTATTTTCGCAAAACTTCTTATAAAGATAGTACGCGAAGCATGGGATACAAGTTTGTGTTCCAAAAGAGCACTTTAATGTGTACTTTATAAAAGCTTGGAAAGCATATTTGGGGTCCAAAAAATGTCCTATGAGGTTTCTAAACAAAACTATTTTCGCAAAACTTCTTATAAAGATAGAACGCGAAGCATGGGATACAAGTTTGTATTCCAAAAGAGCAGTTTAATGTGTACCTTATAACAGCTTAGAAAGCATCTTTGGGTTCCAAAAAAGTGTCCTATGAAGTTTCTAGACA
>VHIU01000807.1:0-18552 GCA_010577795.1 Isatis tinctoria | reverse complement strand
CCCACAATGAACGGTTTCAATTGTATGAATGAAAGGATACATGCAATCGCAAGACACATACTAACGGGTGCGATCATACTAGCTCTAATGCACCGGATCCCATCAGAACTCCGCAGTTAAGCGTGCTTGGGCGAGAGTAGTACTAGGATGGGTGACCTCCCGGGAAGTCCTCGTGTTGCACCCCTTTTTATTTTTTTTCTTTTCTACGGTAATTCGTCGTCTCTTCCAATCGCCATATTTTTGAACCGTGTGGAACTACGCTGCCGACAACACCTTTTCGGAAAGCCCCATAAGATCTAATTGGCGTGCCTAAGGGTCTAAAGACCATAGGTGGCGTTTTAAAGCACCAAATTCGGCCGTCTAGACCCTTTTTGGGACCCTTTTATATAGCGGGCAGCAAAATGAGCCGCCATTCGGTATCCTCGGACGTGGTTACAGCTAGTCTTGTGATCGAGGAAGCCTGTTTACGCCGGACACTGCTGCCCATGTTTTCTGGTGGGGCCCACAATGAACGTTTCATATTGTATGAATGAAGGATACATGCAATCGCAAGACACATACTAACGGGTGCGATCATACCAGCACTAATGCACCGGATCCCATCAGAACTCCGCAGTTAAGCGTGCTTGGGCGAGAGTAGTACTAGGATGGGTGACCTCCCGGGAAGACCTCGTCTTGCACCCCTTTTTATTTTTTTTGCCGGACACTGCTGGCCCATGTTTCTGGTGGGCCCACAATGAACGTTTCAATCGTATGAATGAAAGGATACATGCAATCGCAAGACACATACTAACGGGCGATCATACCAGCACTAATGCACCGATCCCATCAGAACTCCGCAGTTAGCGTGCTTGGGCGAGAGTAGTACTAGGATTGGTGACCCTCCCGCCTTTTCGAAAGCCCCAGAAGATCTAATTGGCGTGCCTAAGTCTAAAGACCATAGGTGGCGTTTTAAAGCACCAAATTTCGTCGTCTAGACCCTTTTTGGGACCCATTTATATAGCGGGCAGCAAAATGATCCGCCATTCGTATCCTCGGACGTGGTTACAGCTAGTCTTGTGATCGGGAAGCCTGTTTACGCCGGACACACTGCTGCCCATGTTTCTGGTGGGGCCCACAATGAACGGTTTCAATTGTATGAATGAAAGGATACATGCAATCGCAAGACACATACTAACGGTTGCGATCATACCAGCACTAATGCACCGGATCCCATCAGAACTCCGCAGTTAAGCGTGCTTGGGCGAGAGTAGTACTAGGATGGGTGACCTCCCCCGGGAATCCTCGTCTTGCACCCTTTTTATTTTTTTGCCGGACACCTCTGGCCCATGTTTCTGGTGGGGCCCCACAAGTGAACGTTTTTCAATGTATGAATGAAAGGATACATGCAATCGCAAGACACATACTAACGGGTGCGTCATACCAGCACTAATGCACCGGATCCCATCAGAACTCCGCATTAAGCGTGCTTGGGCGAGAGTAGTACTAGGAGGGGTGACCTCCCGCCTTTTCGGAAGCCCCAGAAGATCTAATTGGCGTGCCTAAGGGTCTAAAGACCATAGGTGCGTTTTAAGCCCAAATCGGTCGTCTAGACCCTTTTTGGGACCCTTTTAGATCGGGCAGCAAAATGAGCCGCCATTCGGTATCCTCGGACGTGGTTACAGCTAGTCTTGTGATCGAGAAGCCTGTTACGCCGACCTGCTGCCCATGTTTCTGGTGGGCCCACAATGAACGGTTTCAATTGATGATGAAAGGATACATGCAATCGCAAGACACATACTAACGGGTGCGATCATACCAGCACTAATGCACCGGATCCATCAAACTCCGCAGTTAAGCGTGCTTGGGCGAGAGTAGTACTAGGATGGGTGACCTCCCGGGAAGTCCTCGTGTTGCACCCCTTTTTATTTTTTTTCTTTTCTACGGTAATTCGTCGTCTCTTCCAATCGCCATAACTTTTGAACCGTGTGGAACTACGCTGCCGACAACACCTTTTCGGAAAGCCCCATAAGATCTAATTGGCGTGCCTAAGGGTCTAAAGACCATAGGTGGCGTTTTAAAGCACCAAATTCGGCCGTCTAGACCCTTTTTGGGACCCTTTTATATAGCGGGCAGCAAAATGAGCCGCCATTCGGTATCCTCGGACGTGGTTACAGCTAGTCTTTGATCGAGGAGAGCCTGTTTACCCGCCGACACTGCTGGCCCATGTTTCTGGTGGGGCCCCAATGAACGGTTTCAATTGTATGAATGAAAGATACATGCAATCGCAAGACTCCAACGGTGCGATCAACCAGCACTAATGCACCGGATCCCATCAGAACTCCGCAGTTAGCGTGCTTGGGCGAGAGTAGTACTAGGATGGGTGACCTCCCGGGAAGACCTCGTCTTGCACCCCTTTTTATTTTTTTTTGCCGGACACTGCTGGCCCATGTTTCTGGTGGGCCCACAATGACGGTTTCAATCGTATGAATGAAAGGATACATGCAATCGCAAGACACATACTAACGGGTGCGATCATACCAGCACTATGCCCGGATCCCATCAGAACTCCGCAGTTAGCGTGCTTGGGCGAGAGTAGTACTAGGATGGGTGACCTCCCGCCTTTTCGGAAGCCCCAGAAGATCTAATTGGCGTGCCTAAGGGTCTAAAGACCATAGTGCGTTTTAAAACACCAATTTCGGTCGTCTAGACCCTTTTTGGGACCCATTTATATAGCGGGCAGCAAAATGACCGCCATTTCGGTATCCTCGGACTGGTTACAGCTAGTCTTGTGATCGAGGAAGCCTGTTTACGCCGGACACTGCTGGCCCATGTTTCTGGTGGGGCCCACAATGAACGGTTTAATTGTATGAATGAAAGGATACATGCAATCGCAAGACACATACTAACGGGTGCGATCATACCAGCACTAATGCACCGGATCCTCAGAACTCCGCAGTTAAGCGTGCTTGGGCGAGAGTAGTTACTAGGATGGGTGACCTCCCGCCTTTTTCGGAAAGCCCCAGAGATCTAATTGGCGTGCCTAAGGTCTAAAGACCATAGGTGGCGTTTTAAAGCACCAAATTCGGCCGTCTAGACCCTTTTTGGGACCCTTTTATATAGCGGCAGCAAATGAGCCGCCATTCGGTATCCTCGGACGTGGTTACAGCTAGTCTTGTTGATCGAGGAGCCTGTTTACCCCGGACACTGCTGGCCCATGTTTCTGGTGGTGCCCACAATGAACGTTTCAATTGTATGAATGAAAGGATACATGCAATCGCAAGACACATACTAACGGGTCGATCATACCAGCACTAATGCACCGGATCCCATCAGACTCCGCAGTTAAGCGTGCTTGGCGAGAGTAGTACTAGGATGGGTGACCTCCCGCCTTTTCGGAAAGCCCCAGAAGATCTAATTGGCGTGCCTAAGGGTCTAAAGACCATAGGTGGCGTTTTAAAGCACCAAATTCGGCCGTCTAGACCCTTTTTGGGACCCTTTTATATAGCGGGCAGCAAAATGAGCCGCCATTCGGTATCCTCGGACGTGGTTACAGCTAGTCTTGTGATCGAGGAAGCCTTTTTACCCGGACACTAACTGCTGGCCCCTGTTTCTGGTGAGGCCCCACAATGAACGGTTTCAATTGTATGAATGAAAGGATACATGCAATCGCAAGACACATACTAACGGGTGCGATCATACTAGCTCTAATGCACCGGATCCCATCAGAACTCCGCAGTTAAGCGTGCTTGGGCGAGAGTAGTACTAGGATGGGTGACCTCCCGGGAAGTCCTCGTGTTGCACCCCTTTTTATTTTTTTTCTTTTCTACGGTAATTCGTCGTCTCTTCCAATCGCCATAACTTTTGAACCGTGTGGAACTACGCTGCCGACAACACCTTTTCGGAAAGCCCCAGAAGATCTATTGAGTGCCTAAGGGTCTAAAGACCATGGTGGCGTTTTTAAAGCACCAAATTCGGCCGTCTAGACCCTTTTTGGGACCCTTTTATATAGCGGGCAGCAAAATGAGCCGCCATTCGGTATCCTCGGACGTGGTTACAGCTAGTCTTGTGATCGAGGAAGCCTGTTTACGCCGGACACTGCTGGCCCATGTTTCTGGTGGGGCCCACAATGAACGTTTTCAATTGTATCAATGAAAGGATACATGCAATCGCAAGACACATACTAACGGGTGCGATCATACCAGCACTAATGCACCGGATCCCATCAGAACTCCGCAGTTAAGCGTGCTTGGGCGAGAGTAGTACTAGGATGGGTGACCTCCCGGGAAGACCTCGTCTTGCACCCCTTTTTATTTTTTTTTTGCCGGCCACTGCTGGCCCATGTTTCTGGTGGGGCCCACAATGAACGTTTCAATCGTATGAATGAAAGGATACATGCAATCGCAAGACACATACTAACGTGTGCATCATACCAGCACTAATGCACCGATCCCATCAGAACTCCGCATTAAGCGTGCTTGGGCGAGAGTAGTACTAGGATGGTGACCCTCCCGCCTTTTCCGGAAAGCCCCAGAGATCTAATTGGCGTGCCTAAGGTCTAAAGACCATAGTGGCGTTTTAAGCACCAAATTCGGTCGTCCTAGACCCTTTTGGGACCCATTTATATAGCGGCAGCAAAATGCCGCCATTCGGTATCCTCGGACGTGGTTACAGCTAGTCTTGTGATCGAGGAAGCCTGTTTACCGCCGGACACTGGCTGGCCCATGTTTCTGGTGGGGCCCACAATGAACGGTTTCAATTGTATGAATGAAAGGATACATGCAATCGCAAGACACATACTAACGGTGCGATCATACCAGCACTAATGCACCGGATCCCATCAGAACTCCGCGTTAGACGTGCTTGGGCGAGAGTAGTACTAGGATGGGTGACCTCCCGCCTTTTCGGAAAGCCCCATAAGTCTAATTGGCGTGCCTAAGGTCTAAAGACCATAGGTGGCGTTTTAAAGCACCAAATTCGGCCGTCTAACCCTTTTTTGGGACCCTTTTATATAGCGGGCAGCAAAATGACCGCCATTCGGTACCTCGACGTGGTTACAGCTAGTCTTGTGATCGAGGAAGCCTGTTTACGCCGGACACTGCTGGCCCATTTTCTGGTGGGGCCCACAATGAACGTTTCAATTGTATGAAGAAAGGATACATGAAATCGCAAACACATACTAACGGGTGCGATCATACCAGCACTAATGCACCGTATCCATCAGAACTCCGCAGTTAAGCGTGCTTGGGCGAGAGTAGTACTAGGATGGGTGACCTCCCGCCTTTTCGGAAGCCCCAGAGATCTAATTGGCGTGCCTAAGGGTCTAAAGACCATAGTCGCGTTTAAGCACACAAATTTCGGCCGTCTAGACCCTTTTGGGACCCTTTTATATAGCGGGCAGCAAAATGAGCCGCCATTCGGTATCCTCGGACGTGGTTACTCTAGTCTTGTGATCGAGGAAGCCTGTTTACGCCGTACACTGCTGGCCCATGTTTCGGTGAGGCCCACAATGAACGGTTTCAATGTATGAATGAGGATACAAATGCATCGCAAGACACATACTACGGGTGAGATCATACTAGCTCTAATGCCCCGGATCCCATCATAACTCCGCAGTTTAGCGTGCTGGGCGAGAGTGTACTAGGATGGGTTGACCCTCCCGGGAGGCCTCGTGTGCAACCTTTTTTATTTTTTTTCTTTTCTACGGTAATTCGTCGTCTCTTCCATCGCCATAACTTTTGAACCGTTGGACTAACCCTGCCGACAACCCTTTTCGGAAAGCCCCATAAGATCTAATTGGCGTGCCTAAGGGTCTAAGACCATAGGTGGCGTTTTAAAGCACCAAATTCGGCGTCTAGACCCTTTTTGGGACCCTTTTATATAGCGGGCAGCAAAATGAGCCGCCATTCGGTATCCTCGGACGTGGTTACAGCTAGTCTTGTGATCGAGGAAGCCTGTTTACGCCGGACACTGCTGGCCCATGTTTCTGGTGGGGCCCACAATGAACGGTTTCAATTGTATGAATGAAAGGATACATGCAATCGCAAGACACATACTAACGGGTGCGATCATACCAGCACTAATGCACCGGATCCCATCAGAACTCCGCAGTTAAGCGTGCTTGGGCGAGAGTAGTACTAGGATGGGTGACCTCCCGGGAAGACCTCGTCTTGCACCCCTTTTTATTTTTTTTTTGCCGTACACTGCTGGCCCATGTTTCTGGTGGGGCCCACAATGAACGTTTCAATCGATGAATGAAAGGATACATGCAATCGCAAGACACATACTAACGGTGCGATCATACCAGCACTAATGCACCGGATCCCATCAGAACTCCGCAGTTAAGCGTGCTTGGGCGAGAGTAGTACTAGGATGGGTGACCTCCCGCCTTTTCCGGAAAGCCCCAGAAGATCTAATTGGCGTGCCTAAGGTCTAAAGACTAAGTGCGTTTTAAGCACAAATTCGGTCGTCTAGACCCTTTTTGGGACCATTTATATATCGGGCAGCAAAATGAGCCCCATTCGGTATCCTCGGACGTGGTTACAGCTAGTCTTGTGATCGAGGAAGCCTGTTTACGCCGGACACTGCTGGCCCATGTTTCTGGTGGGGCCCACAATGAACGGTTTCAATTGTATGAATGAAAGGATACATGCAATCGCAAGACACATACTAACGGGTGCGATCATACCAGCACTAATGCACCGGATCCCATCAGAACTCCGCAGTTAAGCGTGCTTGGGCGAGAGTAGTACTAGGATGGGTGACCTCCCGCCTTTTCGGAAAGCCCCAGAAGATCTAATTGGCGTGCCTAAGGGTCTAAAGACCATAGGTGGCGTTTTAAAGCACCAAATTCGGCCGTCTAGACCCTTTTTGGGACCCTTTTATATAGCGGGCAGCAAAATGAGCCGCCATTCGGTATCCTCGGACGTGGTTACAGCTAGTCTTGGATCGGGAAGCCTGTTTACCCGGACACACTGCTGGCCCCTGTTCCTGGTGGGGGCCCACAATGAACGGTTTCAATTGTATGAATGAAAGGATACATGCAATCGCAAGACACATACTAACGGGTGCGATCATACCAGCACTAATGCACCGGATCCCATCAGAACTCCGCAGTTAAGCGTGCTTGGGCGAGAGTAGTACTAGGATGGGTGACCTCCCGCCTTTTCGGAAAGCCCCAGAAGATCTAATTGGCGTGCCTAAGGGTCTAAAGACCAAAGGTCGCGTTTTAAAGCACCAAATTCGGCCGTCTAGACCCTTTTTGGGACCCTTTTATATAGCGGGCAGCAAAATGAGCCGCCATTCGGTATCCTCGGACGTGGTTACAGCTAGTCTTGTGATCGAGGAAGCCTGTTTACGCCGGACACTGCTGCCCATGTTTCTGGTGGGGCCCCAATGAACGGTTTCAATTGTAGATGAATGAAAGGATACATGCAATCGCAAGACACTACTAACGGTGCGATCATACTAGCTCTAATGCACCGGATCCCATCAGAACTCCGCAGTTAAGCGTGCTTGGCGAGAGTAGTACTAGGATGGGTGACCTCCCGGAAGGCCTCGTGTTGCACCCCTTTTTATTTTTTTTCTTTTCTACGGTAATTCGCGTCTCTTCCAATCGCCATAACTTTTGAACCGTGTGGAACTACGCTGCCACAACACCTTTTCGAAAGCCCCAGAAGATCTAATTGGCGTGCCTAAGGTCTAAAGACCATAGGTGGCGTTTTAAAGCACCAATTCGGCCGTCTAGACCCTTTTTGGGACCCTTTTATATAGCGGGCAGCAAAATGACCGCCATTCGTTATCCTCGGACGTGGTTACAGCTAGTCTTGTGATCGAGAAGCCTGTTTAACGCCGGACACTGCTGGCCCATGTTTCTGGTGGGGCCCACAATGAACGGTTTCAATTGTATGAATGAAAGGATACATGCATAAAAAAAACGCAGACACATACTAACGGGTGCGATCATACCATCACTAATGCACCGGATCCCATCAGAACTCCGCAGTTAAGCGTGCTTGGGCGAGAGTAGTACTAGGATGGGTGACCTCCCGGAAGACCTCGTCTTGCACCCCTTTTTATTTTTTTTTGCCGGACACTGCTGGCCCATGTTTCTGGTGGGGCCCACAATGAACGGTTTCAATCGTATGAATGAAAGGATACATGCAATCGCAAGACACATACTAACGGGTGCGATCATACCAGCACTAATGCACCGGATCCCATCAGAACTCCGCAGTTAAGCGTCCTTGGGCGCGAGTAGTACTAGATGGTTGACCTCCCGCCTTTCCGGAAGCCCCAGAAGATCTAATTGGCGTGCCTAAGGGTCTAAAGACTATAGGTGGCGTTTTAAAGCACCAAATTCGGTCGTCTAGACCCTTTTTGGGACCCATTTATATAGCGGGCAGCAAAATGAGCCGCCATTCGGTATCCTCGGACGTGGTTACAGCTAGTCTTGTGATCGAGGAAGCCTGTTTACGCCGGACACTGCTGGCCCATGTTTCTGGTGGGGCCCACAATGAACGGTTTCAATGTATGAATGAAAGGATACATGCAATCGCAAGACACATACTAACGGTGCGATCATACCCACTAATGCACCGGATCCCATCAGAACTCCGCATTAAGCGTGCTTTGGCGAGAGTAGTACTAGGATGGTGACCTCCCGCCTTTTCGGAAAGCCCCAGAAGATCTAATTGGCGTGCCTAAGGTCTAAGACCATAGGTGGCGTTTTAAAGCACCAATTCGGCCGTCTAGACCCTTTTTGGGACCCTTTTATATATCGCGGCAGCAAAATGAGCCGCCATTCGGTATCCTCGTACGTGGTTACAGCTAGTCTTGTGATCGAGGAGCCTGTTTACCCGCCGGACACTGCTGGCCCATTTTCCTGTGGGCCCACAATGAACGGTTCAATTGTATGAATGAAAGGATACATGCAATCGCAAGACACATACTAACGGGTGCGATCATACCAGCACTAATGCACCGGATCCCATCAGAACTCCGCAGTTAAGCGTGCTTGGGCGAGAGTAGTACTAGGATGGGTGACCTCCCGCCTTTTCGGAAAGCCCCAGAAGATCTAATTGGCGTGCCTAAGGGTCTAAAGACCATAGGTCGCGTTTTAAAGCACCAAATTCGGCCGTCTAGACCCTTTTTGGGACCCTTTTATATAGCGGGCAGCAAAATGAGCCGCCATTTTCGGTATCCTCGGACGTGGTTACAGCTAGTCTTGTGATCGAGGAAGCCTGTTTACGCCGGACACTGCTGGCCCATGTTTCTGGTGGGGCCCACAATGAACGGTTTCAATTGTATGCATGAAAGGATACATGCAATCGCAAGACACATACTAACGGTGCGATCATACTAGCTCTAATGCACCGGATCCCATCAGAACTCCGCAGTTAAGCGTGCTTGGGCGAGAGTAGTACTAGGATGGGTGACCTCCCGGGAAGGCCTCGTGTTGCACCCCTTTTTATTTTTTTTCTTTTCTACGGTAATTCGTCGTCTCTTCCAATCGCCATAACTTTTGAACCGTGTGGAACTACGCTGCCGACAACACCTTTTCGGAAAGCCCCAGAAGATCTAATTGGCGTGCCTAAGGGTCTAAAGACCATAGGTGGCGTTTTAAAGCACCAAATTCGGCCGTCTAGACCCTTTTTGGGACCCTTTTATATAGCGGGCAGCAAAATGAGCCGCCATTCGGTATCCTCGGACGTGGTTACAGCTAGTCTTGTGATCGAGGAAGCCTGTTTACGCCGGACACTGCTGGCCCATGTTTCTGGTGGGGCCCACAATGAACGGTTTCAATTGTATGAATGAAAGGATACATGCAATCGCAAGACACATACTAACGGGTGCGATCATACCAGCACTAATGCACCGGATCCCATCAGAACTCCGCAGTTAAGCGTGCTTGGGCGAGAGTAGTACTAGGATGGGTGACCTCCCGGGAAGTCCTCGTCTTGCACCCCTTTTTATTTTTTTTGCCGGACACTGCTGGCCCATGTTTCTGGTGGGGCCCACAATGAACGGTTTCAATCGTATGAATGAAAGGATACATGCAATCGCAAGACACATACTAACGGGTGCGATCATACCAGCACTAATGCACCGGATCCCATCAGAACTCCGCAGTTAAGCGTGCTTGGGCGAGAGTAGTACTAGGATGGGTGACCTCCCGGGAAGTCCTCGTCTTGCACCCCTTTTTATTTTTTTTCTTTTCTTCGGTAATTCGTCGTCTCTTCCAATCGCCATAACTTTTGAACCGTGTGGAACTACGCTGCCGACAACACCTTTTCGGAAAGCCCCAGAAGATCTAATTGGCGTTCCTAAGGGTCTAAAGACCATAGGTGGCGTTTTAAAGCACCAAATTCGGTCGTCTAGACCCTTTTTGGGACCCTTTTATATAGCGGGCAGCAAAATGAGCCGCCATTCGGTATCCTCGGACGTGGTTACAGCTAGTCTTGTGATCGAGGAAGCCTGTTTACGCCGGACACTGCTGGCCCATGTTTCTGGTGGGGCCCACAATGAACGGTTTCAATTGTATGAATGAAAGGATACATGCAATCGCAAGACACATACTAACGGGTGCGATCATACCAGCACTAATGCACCGGATCCCATCAGAACTCCGCAGTTAAGCGTGCTTGGCAGAGAGGGTATACTAGGATTGGTGACCCCCGCCTTTTCGGAAAGCCCCAGAAGATCTAATTGGCGTGCCTAAGGGTCTAAAGACCATAGGTGGCGTTTTAAAGCACCAAATTCGGCCGTCTAGACCCTTTTGGGACCCTTTTATATAGCGTGCAGCAAAATGAGCCGCCATTCGTATCCTCGACTGGTTACAGCTAGTCTTGTGATCGAGGAAGCCTGTTTACGCCGGACACTGCTGGCCCATGTTTCTGGTGGGCCCACAATGAACGGTTTCAATTGTATGATGAAAGGATACATGCAATCGCAAGACACATACTAACTGGTGCGATCATACCAGCACTAATGCACCGATCCCATCTAAACTCCGCAGTTAAGCGTGCTTGGGCGAGAGTAGTACTAGGATGGGTGACCTCCCGGGAAGTCCTCGTCTTGCACCCCTTTTTATTTTTTTTGCCGGACACTGCTGGCCCATGTTTCTGGTGGGGCCCACAATGAACGGTTTCAATCGTATGAATGAAAGGATACATGCAATCGCAAGACACATACTAACGGGTGCGATCATACCAGCACTAATGCACCGGATCACATCAGAACTCCGCAGTTAAGCGTGCTTGGGCGAGAGTAGTACTAGGATGGGTGACCTCCCGCCTTTTCGGAAAGCCCCAGAAGATCTAATTGGCGTGCCTAAGGGTCTAAAGACCATAGGTGGCGTTTTAAAGCACCAAATTCGGTCGTCTAGACCCTTTTTGGGACCCATTTATATAGCGGGCAGCAAAATGAGCCGCCATTCGGTATCCTCGGACGTGGTTACAGCTAGTCTTGTGATCGAGGAAGCCTGTTTACGCCGACACTGCTGGCCATGTTTCTGGTGGGCCCACAATGAACGTTTTCAATTGTATGAATGAAAGATACATGCAATCGCAAGACACATACTAACGGGTGCGATCATACCAGCACTAATGCACCGATCCCATCAGAACTCCGCAGTTAAGCGTGCTTGGGCGAGAGTAGTACTAGGATGGGTGACCTCCCGCCTTTTCGGAAAGCCCCATAAGATCTAATTGGCGTCCCTAAGGGTCTAAGACCATAGTGGCGTTTTAAAGCACCAAATTCGGCCGTCTAGACCCTTTTTGGGACCCTTTTATATAGCGGGCAGCAAAATGAGCCGCCATTCGGTATCCTCGGACGTGGTTACAGCTAGTCTTGTGATCGAGGAAGCCTGTTTACGCCGGACACTGCTGGCCCATGTTTCTGGTGGGGCCCACAATGAACGGTTTCAATTGTATGAATGAAAGGATACATGCAATCGCAAGACACATACTAACGGTGCGATCATACCAGCACTAATGCACCGGATCCCATCAGAACTCCGCAGTTAAGCGTGCTTGGGCGAGAGTAGTACTAGGATGGGTGACCTCCCGGGAAGACCTCGTCTTGCACCCCTTTTTATTTTTTTTGCCGGACACTGCTGGCCCATGTTTCTGGTGGGGCCCACAATGAACGGTTTCAATCGTATGAATGAAAGGATACATGCAATCGCAAGACACATACTAACGGGTGCGATCATACCAGCACTAATGCACCGGATCCCATCAGAACTCCGCAGTTAAGCGTGCTTGGGCGAGAGTAGTACTAGGATGGGTGACCTCCCGCCTTTTCGGAAAGCCCCAGAAGATCTAATTGGCGTGCCTAAGGGTCTAAAGACCATAGGTGGCGTTTTAAAGCACCAAATTCGGTCGTCTAGACCCTTTTTGGGACCCATTTATATAGCGGGCAGCAAAATGAGCCGCCATTCGGTATCCTCGGACGTGGTTACAGCTAGTCTTGTGATCGAGGAAGCCTGTTTACGCCGGACACTGCTGGCCCATGTTTCTGGTGGGGCCCACAATGAACGGTTTCAATTGTATGAATGAAAGGATACATGCAATCGCAAGACACATACTAACGGGTGCGATCATACCAGCACTAATGCACCGGATCCCATCAGAACTCCGCAGTTAAGCGTGCTTGGGCGAGAGTAGTACTAGGATGGGTGACCTCCCGCCTTTTCGGAAAGCCCCAGAAGATCTAATTGGCGTGCCTAAGGGTCTAAAGACCATAGGTGGCGTTTTAAAGCACCAAATTCGGCCGTCTAGACCCTTTTTGGGACCCTTTTATATAGCGGGCAGCAAAATGAGCCGCCATTCGGTATCCTCGGACGTGGTTACAGCTAGTCTTGTGATCGAGGAAGCCTGTTTACGCCGGACACTGCTGGCCCATGTTTCTGGTGGGGCCCACAATGAACGGTTTCAATTGTATGAGAAAGGATACATGCAATCGCAAGACACATACTAACGGGTGCGATCATACCAGCACTAATGCACCGGATCCCATCAGAACTCCGCAGTTAAGCGTGCTTGGGCGAGAGTAGTACTAGGATGGGTGACCTCCCGCCTTTTCGGAAAGCCCCAGAAGATCTAATTGGCGTGCCTAAGGGTCTAAAGACCATAGGTCGCGTTTTAAAGCACCAAATTCGGCCGTCTAGACCCTTTTTGGGACCCTTTTATATAGCGGGCAGCAAAATGAGCCGCCATTCGGTATCCTCGGACGTGGTTACAGCTAGTCTTGTGATCGAGGAAGCCTGTTTACGCCGGACACTGCTGGCCCATGTTTCTGGTGGGGCCCACAATGAACGGTTTCAATTGTATGAATGAAAGGATACATGCAATCGCAAGACACATACTAACGGGTGCGATCATACTAGCTCTAATGCACCGGATCCCATCAGAACTCCGCAGTTAAGCGTGCTTGGGCGAGAGTAGTACTAGGATGGGTGACCTCCCGGGAAGTCCTCGTGTTGCACCCCTTTTTATTTTTTTTCTTTTCTACGGTAATTCGTCGTCTCTTCCAATCGCCATAACTTTTGAACCGTGTGGAACTACGCTGCCGACAACACCTTTTCGGAAAGCCCCAGAAGATCTAATTGGCGTGCCTAAGGGTCTAAAGACCATAGGTGGCGTTTTAAAGCACCAAATTCGGCCGTCTAGACCCTTTTTGGGACCCTTTTATATAGCGGGCAGCAAAATGAGCCGCCATTCGGTATCCTCGGACGTGGTTACAGCCATGTTTCTGGTGGGGCCCACAATGAACGGTTTCAATTGTATGAATGAAAGGATACATGCAATCGCAAGACACATACTAACGGGTGCGATCATACCAGCACTAATGCACCGGATCCCATCAGAACTCCGCAGTTAAGCGTGCTTGGGCGAGAGTAGTACTAGGATGGGTGACCTCCCGGGAAGACCTCGTCTTGCACCCCTTTTTATTTTTTTTGCCGGACACTGCTGGCCCATGTTTCTTCTTGGTGGGGCCCACAATGAACGGTTTCAATCGTATGAATGAAGGATACATGCAATCGCAAGACACATACTAACGGGTTGCGATCATACCAGCACTAATGCACCGATCCCATCAAACTCCGCAGTTAAGCGTGCTTGGGCGAGAGTAGTACTAGGATGGGTGACCTCCCGCCTTTCCGAAAGCCCCAGAAGATCTAATTGGCGTGCCTAAGGGTCTAAAGACTATAGGTGCGTTTTAAAGCACCAAATTCGGTCGTCTAGACCCTTTTTGGGACCCATTTATATAGCGGGCAGCAAAATGAGCCGCCGCATTCGGTATCCTCGGACGGGTTACCAGCTAGTCTGTGATCGAGGAAGCCTGTTTACGCCGGACACTGCTGGCCCATGTTTCTGGTGGGTCCCACAATGAACGTTTTCAATTGTATGAATGAAAGGATACATGCAATCGCAGACACATACTAACGGGTGCGATCATACCAGCACTAATGCACCGGATCCCATCAGAACTCCGCAGTTAGCGTGCTTGGGCGAGAGTAAGTACTAGATGGGTGACCTCCCGCCTTTTCGGAAAGCCCCAGAAGATCTAATGGCGTGCCTAAGGGTCTAAAGACCATAGGTGGCGTTTTAAAGCACCAAATTCGGCCGTCTAGACCCTTTTGGGACCCTTTTATATAGCGGCAGCAAATGAGCCGCCATTCGGTATCCTCGGACGTGGTTACAGCTAGTCTTGTGATCGAGGAAGCCGTTTACCGCCGGACACTGCTGGCCCATGTTCTCTGGTGGGCCCACAATGAACTGTTTCAATTGTATGAATGAAAGGATACATGCAATCGCAAGACACATACTAACGGGTGCGATCATACCAGCACTAATGCACGGATCCCATCAGAACTCCGCAGTTAGCGTGCTTGGGCGAGAGTAGTACTAGGATGGGTGACCTCCCGCCTTTTCGGAAAGCCCCAGAAGATCTAATTGGCGTGCCTAAGGGTCTAAAGACCATAGGTGGCGTTTTAAAGCACCAAATTCGGCCGTCTAGACCCTTTTTGGGACCCTTTTATATAGCGGGCAGCAAAATGAGCCGCCATTCGGTATCCTCGGACGTGGTTACAGCTAGTCTTGTGATCGAGGAAGCCTGTTTACGCCGGACACTGCTGGCCCATGTTTCTGGTGGGGCCCACAATGAACGGTTTCAATTGTATGAATGAAAGGATACATGCAATCGCAAGACACATACTAACGGGTGCGATCATACTAGCTCTAATGCCCGATCCCATCAGAACTCCGCAGTTAAGCGTGCTTGGGCGAGAGTAGTACTAGGATGGGTGACCTCCTGGGAAGACCTCGTCTTGCACCCCTTTTTATTTTTTTTGCCGGACACTGCTGCCCCATGTTTCTGGTGGGGCCCACAATGAACGGTTTCAATCGTATGAATGAAAGGATACATGCAATCGCAAGACACATACTAACGGGTGCGATCATACCAGCACTAATGCACCGGATCCCATCAGAACTCCGCAGTTAAGCGTGCTTGGGCGAGAGTAGTACTAGGATGGGTGACCTCCCGCCTTTCCGGAAAGCCCCAGAAGATCTAATTGGCGTGCCTAAGGGTCTAAAGACTATAGGTGGCGTTTTAAAGCACCAAATTCGGTCGTCTAGACCCTTTTTGGGACCCATTTATATAGCGGGCAGCAAAATGAGCCGCCATTCGGTATCCTCGGACGTGGTTACAGCTAGTCTTGTGATCGAGGAAGCCTGTTTACGCCGACACTCTGCTGGCCCATGTTTCTGGTGGGGCCCACAATGAACGGTTTCAATTGTATGAATGAAAGGATACATGCAATCGCAAGACACATACTAACGGGTGCGATCATACCAGCACTAATGCACCGGATCCCATCAGAACTCCGCAGTTAAGCGTGCTTGGGCGAGAGTAGTACTAGGATGGGTGACCTCCCGCCTTTTCGGAAAGCCCCAGAAGATCTAATTGGCGTGCCTAAGGGTCTAAAGACCATAGGTGGCGTTTTAAAGCACCAAATTCGGCCGTCTAGACCCTTTTTGGGACCCTTTTATATAGCGGGCAGCAAAATGAGCCGCCATTCGGTATCCTCGGACGTGGTTACAGCTAGTCTTGTGATCGAGGAAGCCTGTTTACGCCGGACACTGCTGGCCCATGTTCCTGGTGGGGCCCACAATGAACGGTTTCAATTGTATGAATGAAAGGATACATGCAATCGCAAGACACATACTACGGTGCGATCATACCAGCACTAATGCACCGGATCCCATCAGAACTCCGCAGTTAAGCGTGCTTGGGCGAGAGTAGTACTATGATGGGTGACCTCCCGCCTTTTCGGAAAGCCCCAGAAGATCTAATTGGCGTGCCTAAGGGTCTAAAGACCATAGGTCGCGTTTTAAAAGCACCAATTCGGCCGTCTAGACCCTTTTTGGGACCCTTTTATATAGCGGGCAGCAAAATGAGCCGCCATTCGGTATCCTCGGACGTGGTTACAGCTAGTCTTGTGATCGAGGAAGCCTGTTTACGCCGGACACTGCTGGCCCATGTTTCTGGTGGGCCCACAATAACGGTTTTCAATTGTATGAATGAAAGGATACATGCATCGCAAGACACATACTAACGGGTGCGATCATACTAGCTCTAATGCACCGGATCCCATCAGAACTCCGCAGTTAAGCGTGCTTGGGGAGAGTATACTAGGATTGTGACCTCCCGGGAAGGCCTCGTGTTGCACCCCTTTTTATTTTTTTTCTTTTCTACGGTAATTCGTCGTCTCTTCCAATCGCCATAACTTTTGAACCGTGTGGAACTACGCTGCCGACAACACCTTTTCGGAAAGCCCCAGAAGATCTAATTGGCGTGCCTAAGGGTCTAAAGACCATAGGTGGCGTTTTAAAGCACCAAATTCGGCCGTCTAGACCCTTTTTGGGACCCTTTTATATAGCGGGCCAGCAATGATAGCCGCCATTCGTATCCTCGGACGTGGTTACAGCTAGTCTTGTGATCGAGGAAGCCTGTTTACGCCGGACACTGCTGGCCCATGTTTCTGGTGGGGCCCACAATGAACGGTTTCAATTGTATGAATGAAAGGATACATGCAATCGCAAGACACATACTAACGGGTGCGATCATACCAGCACTAATGCACCGGATCCCATCAGAACTCCGCAGTTAAGCGTGCTTGGGCGAGAGTAGTACTAGGATGGGTGACCTCCCGGGAAGACCTCGTCTTGCACCCCTTTTTATTTTTTTTGCCGGACACTGCTGGCCCATGTTTCTGGTGGGGCCCACAATGAACGGTTTCAATCGTATGAATGAAAGGATACATGCAATCGCAAGACACATACTAACGGGTGCGATCATACCAGCACTAATGCACCGGATCCCATCAGAACTCCGCAGTTAAGCGTGCTTGGGCGAGAGTAGTACTAGGATGGGTGACCTCCCGCCTTTTCGGAAAGCCCCAGAAGATCTAATTGGCGTGCCTAAGGGTCTAAAGACCATAGGTGGCGTTTTAAAGCACCAAATTCGGCCGTCTAGACCCTTTTTGGGACCCTTTTATATAGCGGGCAGCAAAATGAGCCGCCATTCGGTATCCTCGGACGTGGTTACAGCTAGTCTTGTGATCGAGGAAGCCTGTTTACGCCGGACACTGCTGGCCCATGTTTCTGGTGGGGCCCACAATGAACGGTTTCAATTGTATGAATGAAAGGATACATGCAATCGCAAGACACATACTAACGGGTGCGATCATACCAGCACTAATGCACCGGATCCCATCAGAACTCCGCAGTTAAGCGTGCTTGGGCGAGAGTAGTACTAGATGGGTGACCTCCTGGGAAGACCTCGTCTTGCACCCCTTTTTATTTTTTTTGCCGGACACTGCTTGCCCATGTTTCTGGTGGGGCCCACAATGAACGGTTTTCAATCGTATGAATGAAAGGATACATGCAATCGCAAGACACATACTACGGTGCGATCATCCACACTATGCACCGGATCCCATCAGAACTCCGCAGTTAAGCGTGCTTGGGCGAGAGTAGTACTAGGATGGGTGACCTCCCGCCTTTCCGGAAAGCCCCAGAAGCTAATTGGCGCCTAAGGGTCTAAAGACTATAGGTGGCGTTTTAAAGCACCAATTCGTCGTCTAGACCCTTTGGGACCCATTTAATAGCGGGCAGCAAATTAGCCGCCATTCGTATCCTCGGACGTGGTTACAGCTAGTCTTGTGATCGAGGAAGCCTGTTTACGCCGGACACTGCTGGCCCATGTTTCTGGTGGGGCCCACAATGAACGGTTTCAATTGTATGAATGAAAGGATACATGCAATCGCAAGACACATACTAACGGGTGCGATCATACCACACTAATGCACCGGATCCCATCAGAACTCCGCAGTTAAGCGTGCTTGGGCAGAGTAGTACTAGATGGTGACCCTCCCGCCTTTTCGAAAAGCCCCAGAAGATCTAATTGGCGTGCCTAAGGTCTAAAGACCATAGGTGGCGTTTTAAAGCACCAAATTCGGCCGTCTATACCCTTTTTGGGACCCTTTTATATAGCGGGCAGCAA
>VHIU01000494.1:0-18571 GCA_010577795.1 Isatis tinctoria | reverse complement strand
TAAGCTTTTATAGGTACACATTAAAGTGCTCTGTTGGAACACAAACTTGTATCCATGCTTCGCGTTCTATCTTTATAAGAAGTTTTACGAAAATAGTTCTGTTTGGAAACCTCATAGGACATTATTTGGACCCCAATATGCTTATTAAGTTTAGAAGGCACACATTAAAGTGCTCTGTTGGAACACAAACTTGTATCTGATGTAAGATCCAAGGGGGTGATGGAGCAGGAAGGCTGGTTGTTCAACACTCTCCTTCTAGCGGTTTATGATCGAATGAATGAATGAGATGGAATCAAGCCAATGGTTGTTCAACTCTCTTGGCTGGATCGATGGATGGAAGATGGATTGAGGACGCCACAAAGCTCTGTGGAAGGAAGCTTTGATAAGTCAGAAGGGTGCTCAAGACGATTACACACGCTTAGGCTTGAAGGGTTTCAAAGATGAAAAGCTCCGGTTTCTATATTGATATGAGGTAAATGATACACGGCTGCTCTAGAGGCCTTATAAAGGGAGCCGATGCAGCTTTGCCCTTCTTGGGGACTTGGAAACAAATTACAAGAATAAGGAAACTACTAAATGCCGAACATAATGGCAAGAACAAGAAAGGAAACAAATGATCGGCCAAACAATGCCTTATACTAAAAAGGAAAACTATAAATCGACTAAGAAGAAAAAGGAAAAGAACTTGAATCACACGGAAACAAACGGTTAGTATCATAAAGAGATAATTCAAATAATTCAGCCTTACCTTTGTTTGTTGATCGAATCCGTGTGGGCTGGTACGCATCGTTTCACTAGGGCCTTGGATGCTAAATAAGGTAACTTCTTGATGCATGGGAAGAAGAGGCCAAGTTGGGCTTGTAACATCTTCTTGTTCACTTCTTGGACCGACTTGAATATAGTAAGCTTCGACTAAAGCCATTGGTCCACTTAGTTCCTTGTCTTGAAACGGTTCTAGCCCTTGTTGATGTCTTCTTCACTTGGACTCTCGGTGATGCTAAGTGTGTTCAGCTGGTCAGTGATGTTCTCTAGAATTTGGTGCGTGAAGAGACTAGCCACTCCTAAGTTGAAGCTTCCCTCATGTCTCTTGTTCCGGATCGTGTCCTAGGCGCTAGCTTCATGGTTGGAATGGTGTTGTTGGTTTCTTGGTTCTCATCATCCCCTTCCCCTTGAGAAGATTCTGTCCTCAGAATTGCATCATCTGCATCAAATGGAGATAAGTCAGACACATTAAAGGTAGGGAAATTTAAACTCACCTGGCAGATCAATGTGATACGCATTGTCATTAATCTTCTTCAGGACTTTGAATGGGCCATCTCCACGGGGTGAAAGCTTGGACTCCTTTCATTTGGGAACCGTTCTGTCCTCATGTGTAGCCAAACCCAATCTCCTGGTTCAAATGTCACTTCTTCCGGTTCTTGTTCATATACTTTTCAGTTTGTTGGTTCTTCTTCTCTATGTTCTCTCGGACCCTTTGATGTATCTTCTTCACGTACTCAGCTTTGGTCTCTCCATCTTGACTAATCATCTGGTCCTTGTGTTCAAAGGCAACAAGTCTAATGGAGTATTTGGCTTAAACCCATACACAACTTCAAAAGGAGAGAGTTTAGTAGTAGAGTGGGAAACACGGTTATATGCAAACTCAATAAAGGGTAAGCAATCAAGCCAGTTCCTTAAATTTTTACCAACCGTTGCCCTTAAGAGGGTGGAGAGAGTGCGGTTGACAACCTCAGTCTGTCCATCAGTTTGTGGGTGACATGTTGTTGAGAAAAGCAGCTTGGTTCCTAGCTTTCTCCACAGTGTTCTCCAGAAATGACTAAGGAACTTGGTGTCACGATCAGACACAATGGTCCTTGGAATGCCATGATACTTCACTACTTCCTTGAAGAACAAGTCTGCGATTTGTGTGGCATCATTGGTCTTGTTGCATGGTATGAAATGAGCCATTTTTGAAAAGCGATCCACCACAACAAATATTGAATCCTTGTTCCTGATGTTTGGCAAACCTAGTACAAAATCCATGGAAACATCTACCCAAGGCATGTTAGGAATAGGTAATGGAGTGTAGACCGTGTGGGTGTGACCTGGATTTTGCTTTTAAGCAAACGATGCACTTAGAGCAGAACCGCTCTACATCTCTTTTCAGCCGAGGCCAAAAGAAGTGTTCCACCACAATGCTCAGGGTTTTGTCTACTCAAAGTGTCCCATGAGGCCTCCTCCGTGGGCTTCTCTTAGTATCAGCTCACGCATGGATCCTTGTGGAATACATATCCTCTTGTCCCTGAAAAGAAATCCATCACGCAAATAAAAGGGACATATGGCGCCTTTGTTGCATAGCTGGAAGGTGTCCTTGAAGTCGGGATCCTCCTCATATAAGCCTTTGATGTGCTCAAAGCCCATGATCTTTGCTTCCATCGTAGCTATCAAGGCATGTCTTCTTGATAATGCATCAGCTACATTTTCTTTCCCCTTTTTGTACTTAATGACATAAGGGAAGGTCTCCACGAAAGGGCGTATAGCTCCTTATCATAGGTAGGATAGTTTAGTGAAGCTCATTTAGCTTTTCACTAAAGAATGCCACCGGTTTGCCTCCTTGAGTTAGGACAGCTCCAATTCCTGTTCCTGAAGCATCACACTCAATCTCAAAAGTCTTGTCAAAGTCAGGCAAACATAAAACCGGTGATTGAATCAAACGATCCTTAAGCTTCTGAAAAGCTTGTTCTTGTTCTTCTCCCCATTTGAAGGCAACGTCCTTCTTGATAACTGATGTCAGTGGGGCTGCAATGGTGCTGAAGTCTCGGACAAATCTTCTATAGAAGCTTGCTAGTCCATGGAAGCTTCGCACATGTCCTATTGTTGTTGGTGTTGGCCAGTCGCGGATTGCCTTGATCTTTTCCTCATCCACTTGCAATCCCTGTGAACTAACAACAAAACCTAGGAAAACTACTTGATCAGTGCAGAAGGTACACTTCTTGAGGTTGGCATACAAGCCTTCTTGCCTCAGAGTATCTAACACCTTCTCTAAATGGACCACATGATCCGCCAAACAAGTACTGTAAATAAGAATGTCATCGAAATAAACAACAACAAACTTACAGATGTATGCCCTTAAGACATGGTTCATGAGTCTCATGAATGTACTTGGAGCATTGGTAAGCCCAAATGGCATGACTAGCCATTCGTATAAGCCTCTCTTAGTCTTGAAGGCTGTTTTCCATTCATCACCTTCCTTCATTCTTACTTGGTGATAACCGCTTTTAAGATCAATCTTTGAAAGATTGTTGCTCCACTCAGCTCATCTAACATATCATCAAGGCGTGGAATGGGATGTCTGTACTTGATGGTGATGTTGTTTATTGCCCTACAGTCAACACACATTCTCCAGTTCCATCTTTCTTGGGCACCAACAAAACTGGTACGGCACATGGACTTAGGCTCTCACGGATGTAACCCTTGGACATGAGATCTTGCACTTGTTTCTCCAGCTCTTTGGATTCTTCCGGATTCACTCTATATGCTGGCCTGTTAGGTAGTGGTGCTCCAGGTATGAGATCGATCTGATGCTCAATGCCACGAATAGGAGGTAGTCCAGTGGGAATGTCTTCAGGGAACACATCTTGGAATCGTGTGATAAGCTCCTTAATCGGTAGGTAGCTCCGAGTCTTCTTGACCTGAAAGCAAACTCTCCCTAAAGATCATTAGTAGCACCTGTGTCTTATGATCAATAGCCTTAATAACCGAAGTAGGAGTAACAAACAAATTAGTCTTACGAGCCTTGTTAATTGGTTCATGGACTTTTGCATGTCAAACACCTCCTGTGGGGTTAGGTGCTAAGTTGTGCTTGCGGTTGTTGTGGCTGAAGGAGTAGAAGTTGGTTTTGCCATAGTGAATGGTATCTTGTCGAATTGCCAAGGTCTTCCCAAGAGTATATGGCCAGCTTCCATTGGAACCACATCGCATTTGACCTCATCTGTATACTTGCCTATGCTAAAAGGCACCATGACTTGCTCTCCAATCCGCAAGACAGTCTCATCATTAAGCCACTTAAGTCGGAGATGATGCAAAACTCAGAAAATGAAGATTGCCGTGGATGATGGATGGGGCAAGGCTGGCCATACGGCTGCTCTCCTTGTTCCGGATAGAGATGAATGGCGGAATAGAAGTGGTTGAATGGATTCAAACTATGGCCGTACGGCATCTTCTAGGTTGAACAAGGGATGGTTGAGTCGGATAGATGGTGGATCGAAGAACGCCACTCAAAGGTGTGAAAGCCTTTGTGATGAGTTCACAAATCTAGTCTCAAGAATCACCACAAGAGACATCGATTCAAATGTTACTAAGCAAAGAAATCCATCCAACTTAGATAAACAAAAACAAAGCCTAAGCTTTAGAGAAAATTTCTTTTCTATTTTCCAAAAATTTCTATATCTTTTTACAATGAGAATAGATGAGCTTTTATAGCTCTTACAAGGATCTTTACAATAAAAGAGAATTATTTACATTTATACAAATGGAGGGATATTAGCTAAATCAAATAATGGTCTTCTTGCCACCAATTAGGCTCTTTGACTTTGAGTGATAATCATTTGATATCCAGTAATGAAGACCTTGATATGCTCCTTTTGATATTGTATCATTCTCTCCCTCTTCAAATGGTTTTGTCCTAAACTATTTTTTTTTTAAATTTCGAAATAAATTGAGAAACTTTTAAAATTTTTTTTTTTCATTTTTTTGACAGAAAACATTTTTTGTATATTTTTTTTTAATTAGAAAAAACAGAAACAATAAAACAAATATTTCTTTTTCTTTTTTTTAAATGACTCAGATAAAAATTTTTTTTTTTTTGAGAATGAAAGAGAACATAAACTTTAGAGAAAGCAATCCAATTTTTTTTTTTTATTGTGAAAAGAAAACAAAAATGAAAAAAACAGAAACACAATTTTTTTTTTTTTTTGAGGGAATGAAAATAATAAAAAAAACTTGAAAACAGATTGATAGATGATAGGAGCTTTTAGCTCTGATACCAGATGATGCAAAACTCAGAAAATGAAGATTGCCGTGGATGATGGATGGGGCAAGGCTGGCCATACGGCTGCTCTCCTTGTTCCCGGATAGAGATGAATGGCGGAATAGAAGTGGTTGAATGGATTCAAACTAGTGGCCGTACGGCATCTTCTAGGTTGAACAAGGGATGGTTGAGTCGGATAGATGGTGGATCGAAGAACGCCATCAAAGGTGTGAAAGCCTTTGTGATGAGTTCACAAATCTAGTCTCAAGGAATCACACACAAGAGACATCGATTCAAATGTTACTAAGCAAAGAAATCCATCCAACTTAGATAAACACAAAACAAAGCCTAAGCTTTAGAGAAAATTTTCTTTTCTATTTTCCAAAAATTTCTATATCTTTTTACAATGAGAATAGATGAGCTTTTATAGCTCTTACAAGGATCTTTACATAAAAGAGAATTATTTACATTTATACAATGGAGGGATATTAGCTAAATCAAATAATGGTCTTCTTGCCACCAATTAGGCTCTTTGACTTTGAGTGATAATCATTTGATATCCATGTAATGAAGACCTTGATATGCTCCTTTTTGATATTGTATCATCATGGGAAACAAATGGGTTAAAGAAAAACTTCTGATCAACACTTTCAGTGTTCTTAGCTTGGTCTGGTGGTTTCTCTTTGAAGTGGGGTGAAGTCATTACTCCATGCGCTTGATCTTTGGGCAGAACTGTTTCGCCTTTAGTGAGATTTCCTATTACACTCCCGGTTTCTTCTTTAAATCCTCCTAGAGCTTTACTCTCGTCCATAGCATCTGTTCCTTTCTTAACACTCAAGGGCAAGAACAAGTGTATTATACTTGAAAAGGGTATTTTGTAAATAGAAAATTTAAGGCTGTGACTTGTCATGAAGTTGTTCGAGTACCTAATCAAGTTATGAATATCACTTACATGTGTTCCACGCAAGAGGCTGTGCAATGAGTTAGCTTTGATGACAGCCTTTTCTATAACAAGATCAGCTGGTACACATTTCTCATGGACATTTGGCAAGTGCTCCTCATGTTGGCAAGTTGATGAGTCGTGAACTTCTGATTTTCTCTCTCTACATATACCTTTCTCAACATCTTTTGACAAGTCAAGTGGGTTAAAGCAGTCAGGGAACTCAAAGGAATAAGTAGAGTTTTGTCTGCACTTATCTGAGGCTTAGAGATCGATATGAACAAATTCTTGTTCTGGCGCCTTAAGACCTTTTGAAGTTGAATGGGTATGTGCTTCTGGCTCGGCTTCTTTGAGAACTAAGGAAGGAATAACATTCTGAGCCTTCTC
This sequence comes from Isatis tinctoria, assembly GCA_010577795.1. Classification (NCBI taxonomy): domain Eukaryota; kingdom Viridiplantae; phylum Streptophyta; class Magnoliopsida; order Brassicales; family Brassicaceae; genus Isatis; species Isatis tinctoria. Next base: position 12,236 of record VHIU01000494.1, on the reverse strand, counting down.
GAGATCTTGGGTTGGTAATTCCTCTTGATCCGATTTCTCATTCATGTCACTTAAACCTGTTCCAGCATCCTTTGGCAAAGACAAGTGTAATATACTAGCATTAGGGATTCTAAATCTGATTGAACAAAGCTATCACACTCGTTGGGGTTGCTCTTTTTCAACTCTAAAGAAGTAGAATGTTTTGATTTCTTAGCTGGACATTCTTTAGCCTTGTGCCCTACACTTGACATTTATAACATATTACTTCAGCTAGGTTCTCAAGGGTAGAATACTTATCTATTAGCTGCGTCACATGTGTCCAAGATTTGTTGGTTGCGGATCAAGTGGAGTTTTCTTCTCCTGTCCTCCTCGCTTCCATTGCTCTTCTTGACAAGGTGGTATCTCCAATGTTTGCAATCGTTCTCCCTGAGATCCTGCACCTTGCTCAGCACTTATGGAAAAGGGCAAGCGCATCATGACAGTTATGGAATCATTGTAAACAGATTGAGATAATGTAGCTTGTACCTTTTCATTCTTAGAAGCTGAAACAATTTCTTTTTGTCTCATATTTGCAGTTCACAACAATTAGTTGCTTCACGTTCTCTTCAGTACCTAGACCTTTCTCAACTCCTTGAACTTAATCAAGTGTATTAGCTTATCACAAAGTTGATCAAAATTTGTTGAGCTGTTGAGGTACTTACCTTAGTCTGAATCGTTTTTCTTACTTGTTACAGCCATTGAGATTTCCGATTGGTTAGGTGAAAAGGATGAGTTCTTTGCAAGTGCTGCTCGTCCTCTTGCCACTATGGTACCTCCTGGGTTTGTCAGTGGCGTTCCTAGTGTTCTGGTTGAGCTCAATTCTTGCGTGACTCCCTTGGAATATTTCCGCTCATCTCTTACTTGTGTAGCAAGATTTCACTCCTTAAAGCCATCGTTGATGTGGTTTTCTTCCTTGGATCTTCCTTAGGCTGTATCCCCTGTTCTTAAACTTATAATTCGTCAGTTCTAAAGAATTATTAGGTACAGAAAACTTACCTTGGTACTTGACTGATTTGTAGTTTGCGCTTTGCACCAGATTAGGAGCTGCATCTCTTCGGCTTGATTCCTTTGGAGGGTATTTGTTTTTCCTCAGTTCTGTCAAGCTGTGAGGCGCATATGTCTCCCTCATGATCCACTTTAGTTGCCCCACGTTCTTATGGTTGGCTCCTTGTAGTACCATCTATAATCCTCTTCTTGGTACCACCATTTTCTAGCCTCTCCTCTGAGCTGGTTCAGACAGTAGTTAAGTCTGTCTTCTTTAGGAGTAGAATAGTACCTAAAATACTCATCCATGCGGATTCCCCCTGTAGGTAGTCTCGCCTACTTCCTGAAAATGTATAGAGGTAAAGATCAGTACTTGATTTACGATTGGTTTTGGAGTTACCTCATGTTTAAGCTTGTGTGAGGGGTGATAAAGAAGAGTGCTGCGAATGCTGTAGAGTGGTGTGGGATTCAGCTCTCCACGTCCTGCGTCTTCTTCATATTCTTCTTCGAAGCTGTCCTCATACTCAGATCCTCCCCATTCCTCTTCCTCTTCTACTTCGTCATACCACCTCCTTTGTTGTGAGTAGTCTCGGTCTTGGTCTGGTGGGTCAGGTTCTGGTTCTCTTCCATCCGATTCATTCCCATCATCTTCATCTTCTTCAGACCATGTATCTCCCATGTATGAAGTATCCTCATCACTCGGACTATGCTCAGAGTCAGTCTCGTCATCCCAAGTGTCCTCTTCCGACATGGCTCCTTTTACGATCCTCAATGTCCTTGTAACTCAACAAAAACAACAAGCAAATCAAAGGTACCACAAATTTAAAAGAACAAACTCGGCACACCTGGGAATTTCCTTTCTTTAGACTCACGCTTTATAAAACAAAAGGAAGAAATAGCTAACGAGAACAAAAAGGAAAAATAACTCAAACAACAAAAAAGGAAATTTGACTCTTTTTATTTTATGGTTTATGGGAAACAAAAAAGAAAGCAAAGATGATAGTACGCAGACACAACAAACCTAAACAAAACTGAAACACAATTTTTTTTTTTTCTCTTATGGCTTTTCTTAACGACAAAATAGAAAGCAGCAACAAGACAAAACGAAACAGCACAAGTGCAACAACTGAAACCAATGATCACGTAACTGAGACAAATCGATAATACAAAAGGCAAAACCAATTGATAAACGTTTTGGCACAGCTAAGCAATAGACAGCAACCTAATAAAGTAAGCAATTAAACTCAACACACGACACCCTTTTTTTTCTTTTTTTTTTTTTAAATGGATGATAATGCAAACAATCGACTCAGCAGAAGAAACAATAATATGGAAAAACGGGTTATATGCAAAAAGGAACAAAATATTCAATCCTTGCCCTAGAGATATCCTAACTCACGACAGCAATCCTAGCCACCCTAGGTCACAAACAGAAAGCAACAATGACGAGATGATAATTTGACAAACTAGCAACACCTTAGGCAAACGGATGAAAGCAAGGAATCAACAACAACTTTTTATGGTATTTTCGTTTATGATAATCAACTAAACAATGATAAGAAAGGGAAAACACACGAAGAGAAACTAAATAGCAAGCAAACGATTTTTTTTTTTTTTTTTTTGATAAGAGAACAAACAGAATAGCAAAAGAAATCAATGAGAACAATAAGGGAAAAGGATAGAAAACCAAAGGCAGATCCTTTGGCTCTGATACCAGATGATATAAGAAGGAGTCCACCTAATCTTAAGGCACACGGCTCAGGCTTTGGAGTTGAGATGGAAGGCGAATGAAGGTAGAGATGATGGTGAAGGAGGCGTTATTTGATTCCACAAACAACAAACGACCAAAACGCTTGATTCCACAAGCTCCTTAGACGAGGGTGGATTGATGGCACCACAGAGACTATGGTAAGGTCTCTGATACAGCAATACTTCTCAGTCAGAGGTGATTCCACACGCAGAGACAGAGAGACGTGAGAAGGCAGCAGCCGCAGTCTAAGAGAAAAGTTCGATATTTATTGATCAGAAAAAGGTGAATGTTTACAAGGCTGCAGGGGAACCTTATAAAGTGGTTCTTCAGCTAGACCTAATATTGGTCGACACAAATAAAGAAAAACTACAAGAAAGACTCAAAACTACAAGACTTGTAAAAGAAAACAACAAGGCATTCAAAATACAAGAAAAGGAAGTTGCAAAAAGAATAATAAAAACTATCTAAAACGTCCTGGCCTTGTCTGAGGCTCGAACTGTGGTCCTCTGAGTCCCTGTTAACCACTGAGACACGTTGGTTTAATTGCAAAATATATGATAAATTAAAGATACCTGATTTGGGCTTGAATGGCCGGTTTTGAAGCTGGAGTGATTTGAGCTGGTTCTTGTCCAATAAACTCGAGTTCTTTGATTAATCCCTCTTCTTGAAGTCCCATTAAATCCATATTGTTGAGGTCTTTAAGCGCTTCTACTGGAATTGATTGGAAGGCTTCAATACTGGGAGTTGGTCTCTCTCGGAACCCTGCAAGTCCGTCGACTTGTGAGCAGCATAACTTCTTCATGCGGGAAGCTTTTGGTTGATTCTTTCTCTCAGGGCTTCCATGTTGAGTTAAGTTTCTGGAACATCTTGAATTGTAGCTTAGCTCCTTATGATCCGTTCTGTGCGCTCGAATCAATGGACCTATGTCGTTGATGTGCTCTAGTGGTCTTCTCCAAGAGTCTTGGTCAGCTTGTGTGCGTGTTCTCCATGCTTCTTGGTTGATGTTGACTTGAGGTCTACATCATGATGCCTCAACTGTGCTGAAGAGATTGTTACACATAGGAGAGCATGAACGCAGAAATTGTTTAAAACCGCAATTAGAAGGAGACATTGCTAAAATTAGTGCAGATGAATTTGATTCTAATAGTTTATATTGTCATAAAGAATCAATAATGCACTTGTTTCTTGCCCAGAAAGTTGATTTGGATGCAGGAACCAAAGAGGAACTTTCGCTTGAAGAGGACTTGCAAATCAATCCAGTTTCGTACCAAGCAAGAAAAGAGTCAATGGAAATCAATGCCACGCCCACCAAGGAGAACGTGTTGAACCAGGACAGAGAAGAGGAGCTATCCTATCCTACCTGCTCTTGGGAGAGCCACCAGACGTGCCAAGCCACACCAGACCTCATACATATCAAGGTAAGATCCTAAACTCTCAAAGGAGAATGAAAGCTGACTTGCTTTCCATTGGTGCAGGATATATAGTTTCGAGGTCGAAACCTTTTCAAGAGGGAGAGAATGATGTAGACCTCAAGTCAACATCAACCAAGAAGCATGGAGAACACGCACACAAGCTGACCAAGACTCTTGGAGAAGACCAACTAGAGCACATCAACGACATAGGTCCATTGATTCGAGCGCACAGAACGGATCATAAGGAGCTAAGCTACAATTCAAGATGTTCCAGAAACTTAACTCAACATGGAAGCCCTGAGAGAAAGAATCAACCCAAAGCTCCCGCATGAAGAAGTTATGCTGCTCACAAGTCGACGGACTTGCAAGGGTTCCGAGAGAGACCAACTCCAAGTATTGAAGCCTTCCAATCAATTCCAGTAGAAGCGCTTAAAGACCTCAACAATATGGATTTAATGGGACTTCAAGAAGAGGGATTAATCAAAGAACTCGAGTTTATTGGACAAGAACCAGCTCAAATCACTCCAGCTTCAAAACGGCCCATTCAAGCCCAATCAGGTATCTTTAATTTATCATATATTGTGCAATTAAACCAACGTGTCTCAGTGGTTAACAGGGACTCAGAGACCACAGTTCGAGCCTCAGACAAGGCCAGGACGTTTAGATAGTTTATTATTCTTTTTGCAAACTTTCCTTTTCTTGTATTTTGAATGCCTTGTTGTTTTCTTTTACAAGTCTGTAGTTTTGAGTCTTTCTTGTAGTTTTTCTTTTTTTGTGCGACCAATTAGGTCTAGCTGAAGAACCACTATAAGGTTCCCTGCAGCCTTGTAAACGTTCAACCTTTTTCTGATCAATAAATATCGAACTTTTCTCTTAGACTGCGGCTGCTGCCTTGTCTCAACGTCTCTCTGTCTCTGCGTGTGGAATCACCTCTGACTGAGAAGTATTGCTGTATCAGAGACCTTACCATAGTCTCTGTGGTGCCATCAATCCACCCTCGTCTAAGGAGCTTGTGGAATCAAGCGTTTTGGTCGTTTGTTGTTTGTGGAATCAAATAACGCCTCCTTCACCATCATCTCTACCTTCATTCGCTTCCATCTCAACTCCAAAGCCTGAGCCGTGGTGCCTAAGATAGGTGGACTCCTGATCTTATATCAGTATGGCTTTGGATGCTTGTTGTCTTGAGACCTAGCTTGTCAACAAGATACTGCTAGCCACGTTAGTGCAAGAACCACCATCAATGATCAAACTACATACCTGGATTGGATGTTGCATCTAGTATGAAGATGTTCTCCCTTTGCATGGTCTCGGGTTCAAACATTGCACTCAAGGCTCTTATGTAACCAGTATCTCTCCTATCTCAGGATAATCGGTTACTTCCTCCTCTGAATCAGCTGGTTCCTTCTCTTCGTTCATCTTCAGTCTCGTATTCGCCTTGCTCGTTGATTAGCATAACCCTTCGGTTTGGACACTCATTGGCGTAATGCCCCTTTCCTGACACTTAAAACAATAATATCCCTATTTTTCTTAGGTTGAGAACCACTTGCCTCTGGTTTGTTGGTTTTGGGAGCCGGGGGAGTGTTCTTTTGAAAACGGCTGTCTACTACACTGCCTTGCCCTTGTCGTAGCTCTTTTGGGTTGAGGGAGTCCACGTACTTTTGCCTCGTGTGTTGGAGGTAGACTTACGCTTGATGTGCTGCTCTGCTTGTGTTGCGTATTGCATGAGTCCATCAAAGTCTCCATAGTCTTGACGCTCCACTTTACAAGCAATGCGATCGTGCAACCGTCAATGAATTGTGCCATTAGCGTGGCTTCTGAGTCTTGGACTTCAAGGCGATTCTTTAGCACTTCAAATTCTCAAATACTCCTCTACTGATTGCTTCCCTGTCTCAATTGACGAAAACGTTTATGCAATCTCTATAGTAATATGATGGAATATACCTCTTCCGGAACATGGCTTTCATGTCATCCCAGCTATCAATGGGTGCTCGCGTGTTCTTCTTCTTTCAGCTACTCTCTATCCCACCAAGTGAGAGCATTGCCTGTGAGCTGAGCAGCTGCCAGTGCTACTTTCTTTGCCTCGGAGTACTGATAATAGTCATAGATGTTCTCCATCCGTCTTTCCCAATCAATGAAGGCATCCGGTCTACTTTTCCTGCAAAGGTAGGAGGCGTTAGCTTAATATCTTTGCTATCAAAGTTGTTACCTCTTGGACCACGATCATAGTCTTGATCATAGTCTCGTTGTTGGCCTTGGCGTCGTCCTTGACGTCTTTGATTTCTCCTTGGTTGTTGATCATTGCCGTGGGTCTCCATCATCATCTAGGCTGGGCATGTCACTGTCGGTGTCATCATTGGCCTCTTGGTTCCTAGGTTGATGTGGTTGTTGACCTTGATCCATGTGTGCTCGTGCTTGTGGAAGCAGTTGCTCCATCACGTTCATCCGGTCACTAATGCTTCTTATAGCATCAAGGATTTGTTGAGTTGTTGGTTGCGGCTCTCCTTGGTTATCTCCCATGGTTTCTCCTGCGTTCAATAACAAACGAGATCAAGTGCAAAGGGAAGTAGAAGTCTCAACAAGGACACTACCTTAAGAAAGGAAAGTTGCTTAAAAAACCGAATAACACAAGAAAGGAAGAACTAATAACTCGATCAACAAGAAATGGAAAGCACAAGGATGCAACTCGGTTACCCTAGTTACTATGGTTTCTGCGGCGGCTCAACAAGCAAACAAGTTTGAAGTCTAACAACCTAACCAAGCAAGATTCGGCTAACAAGATGCAAGACTAACAATGATAACTTTTTTTTTTTTTTTTTAACTTATGGATGCAAACAAACGAGATTTCTTATGGGTTTTTCTTTTATGGATGCGGAAACAAAACAAGAAATAACAAGAGCTGAAAGGTAAAACAAACGAACAAAGAATCAAGGATAGAAATCACCTGATAAAGAACCTTTCGGCTCTGATACCAAAATGATGTAAGATCCAAGGGGGTTGATGGAGCAGGAAGGCTGGTTGTTCAACACTCTCCTTCTAGCCGGTTTATGATCGAATGAATGAATGAGATGGAATCAAGCCAACTGGTTGTTCAACTCTCTTGGCTGGATCGATGGATGGAAGATGGATTGAGGACGCCACAAAGCTCTTGGAAGGAAGCTTTGATAAGTCAGAAGGTGCTCAAGACGATATTACACACGCTTAAGGCTTGAAGGGTTTTCAAAGATGAAAAGCTCCGGTTTCTATATTGATATGAGGTAAATTATACACGGCTGCTCTAGAGGCCTTATAAAGGGAGCCGATGCAGCTTTGCCCTTCTTGGGGACTTGGAAACAAATTACAAGAATAAGGAAACTACTAAATGCCGAACATAATGGCAAGAACAAGAAGGAAAACAAATGATCGGCCAAACAATGCCTTATACTAAAAAGGAAAACTATAAATCGACTAAGAAGAAAAAGGAAAAGAACTTGAATCACACGGAAACAAACGGTTAGTATCATAAAGAGATAATTCAAATAATTCAGCCTTACCTTTGTTTGTTGATCGAATCCGTGTGGGCTGGTACGCATCGTTTCACTAAGTGCCTTGGATGCTAAATAAGGTAACTTCTTGATGCATGGGAAGAAGAGGCCAAGTTGAGCTTGTAACATCTTCTTGTTCACTTCTTGGACCGACTTGAATGTAGTAAGCTTCGACTAAAGCCATTGGTCCACTTAGTTCCTTGTCTTGAACCGGTTCTAGCCCTTTGTTGATGTCTTCTTCACTTGGACTCTCGGTGATGCTAAGTGTGTTCAGCTGGTCAGTGATGTTCTCTAGACTTTGGTGCGTGAAGAGACTAGCCACTCCTAAGTTGAAGCTTTCCCTCATGTCTCTTGTTCCGGATCGTGTCCTAGGCGCTAGCTTCATGGTTGGAATGGTGTTGTTGGTTTCTTGGTTCTCATCAATCTTTATAAGAAGTTTTGCGAAAATAGTTTTGTTTAGAAACCTCATAGGACATTTTTTGGACCCCAAATATGCTTTCTAAGCTTTTATAAGGTACACATTAAAGTGCTCTTTTGGAACACAAACTTGTATCCCATGCTTCGCGTTCTATCTTTATAAGAAGTTTTACGAAAATAGTTCTGTTTGGAAACCTCATAGGACATTATTTGGACCCCAAATATGCTTTCTAAGCTTTTAGAAGGCACACATTAAAGTGCTCTGTTGGAACACAAATGTATCCCATGCTTCGCGTTCTATCTTTATAAGAAGTTTTGCGAAAATGGTTTTGTTTGGAAACCTCATAGGACATTATTTGGAACCCAAATATGCTTTCTAAGGTTTTATAAGGTACACATTAAAGTACTCTTTTGCAACACAAACTTGTATCCCATGCTTCGCGTTCTATCTTTATAAGAAGTTTTGCGAAAATAGTTTTGTTTGGAAACCTCATAGGACATTTTTTGGACCCCAAATATGCTTTCTAAGCTTTTATAAGGTACACATTAAAGTACTCTTTTGAAACACAAACTTGTATCCCATGCTTCGCGTTCTATCTTTATAAGAAGTTTTGCGAAAATAGTTTTGTTTAGAAACCTCATAGGACATTTTTTGGACCCCAAATATGCTTTCTAAGCTTTTATAAGGTACACATTAAAGTGCTCTTTTGGAACACAAACTTGTATCCCATGCTTCGCGTTCTATCTTTATAAGAAGTTTTACGTAAAAAGTTCTGTTTGGAAACCTCATAGGACATTATTTGGACCCCAAATATGCTTTCTAAGCTTTTAGAAGGCACACATTAAAGTGCTCTGTTGGAACACAAACTTGTATCCCATGCTTCGCGTTCTATCTTTATAAGAAGTTTTGCGAAAATGGTTTTGTTTGGAAACCTCATAGGACATTATTTGGACCCCAAATATGCTTTCTAAGGTTTTAGAAGGCACACATTGAAGTGCTCTTTTGAACACAAACTTGTATCCCATGCTTCTTGTTCTATCTTTATAAGAAGTTTTGCGTTAATAGTTATGTTTGGAAACCTCATAGGACATTTTTTGGACCCCAAATATGCTTTCTAAGGTTTTATAAGGTACACATTAAAGTACTCTTTTGCAACACAAACTTGTATCCCATGCTTCGCGTTCTATCTTTATAAGAAGTTTTGCGAAAATAGTTTTGTTTGGAAACCTCATAGGACATTTTTTGGACCCCAAATATGCTTTCTAAGCTTTTATAAGGTACACATTAAAGTACTCTTTTGAAACACAAACTTGTATCCCATGCTTCGCGTTCTATCTTTATAAGAAGTTTTACGAAAATAGTTTTGTTTAGAAACCTCATAGGACATTTTTTGGACCCCAAATATGCTTTCTAAGCTTTTATAAGGTACACATTAAAGTGCTCTTTTGGAACACAAACTTGTATCCCATGCTTCGCGTTCTATCTTTTAAGAAGTTTTACGAAAATAGTTCTGTTTGGAAACCTCATAGGACATTATTTGGACCCCAAATATGCTTTCTAAGCTTTTAGAAGGCACACATTAAAGTGCTCTGTTGGAACACAAACTTGTATCCCATGCTTCGCGTTCTATCTTTAAGAAGTTTTGCGAAAATGGTTTTGTTTTGAAACCTCATAGGACATTATTTGGACCCCAAATATGCTTTCTTAGCTTTTAGAAGGCACACATTAAGTGCTCTTTTGCAACACAAACTTGTATCCAATGCTTCGCGTTCTATCTTTATAAGAATTCTGCGAAAATAGTTTTGTTTGGAAACCTCATAGGACATTTTTTGGGCCCCAATATGCTTTCTAAGGTTTTATAGGTACACATTAAAGTCCTCTTTTGCAACACAAACTTGTATCCCATGCTTCGCGTTCTATCTTTATAAGAAGTTTTGCCAAAATAGTTTTGTTTGGAAACCTCATAGGACATTTTTTGGACCCCAAATATGCTTTCTAAGCTTTTATAAGGTACACATTAAAGTACTCTTTTGAAACACAAACTTGTATCCCATGCTTCGCGTTCTATCTTTATTAGATGTTTTGCGAAAATAGTTTTGTTTAGAAACCTCATAGGACATTTTTTGGACTCCAAATATGCTTTCTAAGCTTTTATAAGGTACACATTAAAGTGCTCTTTTGGAACACAAACTTGTATCCCATGCTTCGCGTTCTATATTTATAAGAAGTTTTACGAAAATAGTTCTGTTTGGAAACCTCATAGGACATATTTGGACCCCAAATCTGCTTTCTAAGCTTTTCGAAGGCACACATTAAAGTGCTCTGTTGGAACACAAATGTATCCCATGCTTCGCGTTCTATCTTTATAAGAAGTTTTGCGAAAATGGTTTTGTTGGAAACCTCATAGGACATTATTTGGACCCCAAATATGCTTTCTAAGCTTTTAGAAGGCACACATTAAAGTGCTCTTTTGCAACAAAAACTTGTATCCCATGCTTCGCGTTCTATCTTTATAAGAAGTTTTGCGAAAATAGTTTTGTTTGGAAACCTCATAGGACATTTTTTGGACCCCAATATGCTTTCTAAGCTTTTATAAGGTACACATAAAGTACTCTTTTGAAACACAAACTTGTATCCATGCTTCGCGTTCTATCTTATAAGAAGTTTTGCGAAAATAGTTTTGTTTAGAAACCTCATAGGACATTTTTTGGACCCCAAATATGCTTTCTAAGCTTTTATAAGGTACACATTAAAGTGCTCTTTTGGAACACAAACTTGTATCCCATGCTTCGCGTTCTATCTTTATAAGAAGTTTTACGAAAATAGTTCTGTTTGGAAACCTCATAGGACATTATTTGGACCCCAAATATGCTTTCTAAGCTTTTAGAAGGCACACATTAAAGTGCTCTGTTGGAACACAAACTTGTATCCCATGCTTCGCGTTCTATCTTTATAAGAAGTTTTGCGAAAATGGTTTTGTTTGGAAACCTCATAGGACATTATTTGGACCCCAAATATGCTTTCTAAGGTTTTAGAAGGCACACATTAAAGTGCTCTTTTGCAACACAAACTTGTATCCATGCTTCTTGTTCTATCTTTATAAGAAGTTTTCGCGAAAACAGTTTTGTTTGGAAACCTCATAGGACATTTTTTGGACCCCAAATATGCTTTCTAAGGTTTTATAAGGTCCACATTAAAGTACCTCTTTTGCAACACACTTGTATCCCATGCTTCGCGTTCTATCTTTATAAGAAGTTTTGCGAAAATAGTTTTGTTTGGAAACCTCATAGGACATTTTTTGGACCCCAAATATGCTTTCTAAGCTTTTATAAGGTACACATTAAAGTACTCTTTTGAAACACAACACTTGTATCCATGCTTCGCGTTCTATCTTTATAAGAAGTTTTACGAAAATAGTTTTGTTTAGAAACCTCATAGACATTTTTTGGACCCCAAATATGCTTTCTAAGCTTTTATAAGATACACATTAAAGTGCTTTTGGAACACAAACTTGTATCCCATGCTTCGCGTTCTCTCTTTATAAGAAGTTTTACGAAAATAGTTCTGTTTGGAAACTCATAGGACATTATTTGGACCCCAAATATGCTTCTAAGCTTTTAGAAGGCCCATTAAAGTGCTCTGTTGGAACACAAACTTGTACCATTCTTCGCGTTCTATCTTGATAAGAAGTTTTGCGAAAATGGTTTTGTTTGGAAACCTCATAGGACATTTTTTGGACCCCAAATAGCTTTCTAAGCTTATAAGGTACACATTAAAGTGCTTTTTTGGAACACAAACTTGTATCCCATGCTTCGCGTCTATCTTTATAAGAAGTTTTGCGGAAAATAGTTTTGTTTAGAAACCTCATAGGACATTTTTTGGACCGCAAATATGCTTATAAGCTTTTATAAGGTACACATTAAAGTACTCTTTTGAAACACAAACTTGTATCCATGCTTCGCGTTCTATCTTTATAAGAAGTTTTGCGAAAATAGTTTTGTTTAGAAACCTCATAGGACATTTTTTGGACGCCAAATATACTTCTAAGCTTTTATAAGGTACACATTTAAGCACTATTTTGAAACACAAACTTGTATCCATGCTTCGCGTTCTATCGTTATAGAAGTTTTGCG
>VHIU01000016.1:0-34994 GCA_010577795.1 Isatis tinctoria | reverse complement strand
ACAAAACATCTTATAAAGATAGAACGCGAAGCACGGGATACAAGTTTGTGTTCCAAAAGAGCACTTTAACGTGTACCTTGTAAAGCTTAGAAAGCATATTTAGGGTTCAAAAATGTCCTTAGAGTTTATAAACAAAACTATTTTCGCAAAATTTCGTATAAAGATTGAACGCGAGCATGGGATACAAGTTTGTGTTCCAAAGAGCACTTTAATGGTCCTTATAAAAGCTTAGAAAGCATATTTGGGGTTCAAAAAATGTCCTATGGGATTTGTAAACGAAACTATTTTCGCAAAACATTTTATAAAGATAGAACGCATGCGTGGGATACAAGTTTGTGTTCCAAAAGAGCACTTTCATGTCACCTTATAAAAGCTTAGAAAGCATATTTGGTGTTCAAAAATGTTCTATGAGATTTTAAACAAAAACTATTTTCGCAAAAATTTTTAAAAGATTGAACGCGAAGCATGGGATTCAAGTTTTTGTTCCAGAAGAGCACTTAAGATCACTTATAAAAGCTTAGAAAGCATATTGGGGTTCAAAAAATGTCCTATGAGATTTCTAAGCAAACTATTTTCGCAAAATTTCTTAAAAAGAGAACGCGAAGCATGGGATACAAGTTTGTGTTCCAAAAGAGCACTTTAATGTTACCTTTAAAAGCTTAGAAAGCATATTTGGGGTTCAAAAAATGTCCTATGAGCTTTCTAAACAAAACTATTTTCGCAAAATTTCTTATAAAGATAGAACGCGAACCACGGGATACAATTTTGTGTTCCGAAAGAGCACTTTAATGTGTACCTTATAAAAACTTAGAAAGGATATTTGGGGTTCAAAAAATGACCTATGCGATTTGTAAACGAAACTATTTTCGCAAAACATCTTATAAAGATAGAACGCGAAGCACGAGTATACAAGTTTGGGTTCCAAAAGAGCACTTTAACTTGTACCTTATAAAGCTTAGAAAGCATATTTGGGGTTCAAAAAATGTCCTATGAGATTTCTAAACAAAACTATTTTCGCAAAATTTCTTAAAAGATAGAACGCGAAGCATGGGATACAAGTTTGTGTTCCAAAAGAGCACTTTAAGTGTACCTTATAAAAGCTTAGAAAGCATTTGGGGTTCAAAAAAGTCCTATGAGAATGTTAGCAAAACTATTTTCGCAAAACGTCTTATAAAGATAGACGCGAAGCACGGGATTAAGTTGGTTCCAAAAAGAGCACTTTAATGTGACCTTATAAAAGCTTAGAAGCAATTTGGGGTTCAAAAAAGTGTCCTATGAGATTTGTAAACGAAACTATTTTCGCAAAAAGTTTATAAAGATATAGAACGCAATGCTGGGATACAAGTTTGTTTTCCAAAAGACGCACTTAATGTCCACCTTATAAAAGCTTAGACAAGCATATTTGGGGTTCAAAAATGTCCTATGAAATTTCTAAACAAAACTATTTTCGCAAAATGCCTATAAAAGATAGAACCCGAAGCATGGGATACAAGTTGTGTTCCAAAAGAGCACTTTAATGTGTACCTTATAAAAGCTTAGAAAGCATTTGGGGTTCAAAAAATGTCCTATGAGATTTGTAAACGAAACTATTTTCGCAAAAATCTATAAAAGATAGAACGAAATGCGTGGGATACAAGTTTGTGTTCCAAAAGAGCACTTTAATGTCCACCTTATAAAAGCTTAGAAAGCATATTTGGGGTTCAAAAAATGTCCTATGAGATTTCTAAACAATACTATTTTCGCAAAACGTCTTATAAAGATAGAACGCGAAGCACGGGATACAAGTTTGTGTTCCAAACGAGCACTTTAATGTGTACCTTATAAAAGCTTAGAAAGCATATTTGGGGTTCAAAAAATGTCCTATGAGATTTGTAAACGAAGCTATTTTCGCAAAACGTCTTATAAAGATAGAACGCAATGCGTGGGATACAAGTTTGTGTTCCAAAAGAGCACTTTAATGTCCACCTTATAAAAGCTTAGAAAGCATATTTGGGGTTCAAAAAATGTCCTATGAGATTTCTAAACAAAACTATTTTCGCAAAATTTCTTAAAAAGATTGAACGGGAAGCATGGGATACAAGTTTGTGTTCCAGAAGAGCACTTTAATGTCCACCTTATAAAAGCTTAGAAAGCATATTTGGGGTTCAAAAAATGTCCTATGAGATTTCTAAGCAAAACTATTTTCGCAAAATTTCTTAATAAGATTGAACGCGAAGCATGGGATACAAGTTTGTGTTCCAAAAGAGCACTTTAATGTGTACCTTATAAAAGCTTAGAAAGCATATTTGGGGTTCAAAAAATGTCCTATGAGATTTGTAAACTAAACTATTTTCGCAAAACATCTTATAAAGATAAAACGAAATGCGTGGGATACAAGTTTGTGTTCCAAAAGGGCACTTTAATGTCCACCTTATAAAAGCTTAGAAAGCATATTTGGGGTTCAAAAAATGTCCTATGAGATTTGTAAACGAAACTATTTTCGCAAAACATCTTATAAAGATAGAACGAAATGCGTAGGATACAAGTTTGTGTTCCAAAACAGCACTTTAATGTCCACCTTATAAAAGCTTAGAAAGCATATTTGGGGTTCAAAAAATGTCCTATGAGATTTCTAAACAAAACTATTTTCGCAACACGTCTTATAAAGATAGAACGCGAAGCACGGGATACAAGTTTGTGTTCCAAAAGAGCACTTTAACGTGTACCTTATAAAAGCTTAGAAAGCATATTTAGGGTTCAAAAAATGTCCTATGAGATTTCTAAACAAAACTATTTTCGCAAAATTTCTTATAAAGATTGAACGCGAAGCATGGGATACAAGTTTGTGTTCCAAAAGAGCACTTTAATATGTACCTTATAAAAGCTTAGAAAGCATATTTGGGGTTCAAAAAATGTCCTATGAGCTTTCTAAGGAAAACTATTTTCGCAAAACGTCTTATAAAGATAGAACGCGAAGCACGGGATACAAGTTTGTGTTCCAAAAGAGCACTTTAATGTGTACCTTATAAAAGCTTAGAAAGCATATTTGGGGTTCAAAAAATGTCCTATGAGATTTGTAAACGAAACTATTTTCGCAAAACATTTTATAAAGATAGAACGAAATGCGTGGGATACAAGTTTGTGTTCCAAAAGAGCACTTTAATGTCCACTTATAAAAGCTTAGAAAGCATATTTGGGGTTCAAAAAATGTCCTTTTGAGATTTCTAAACAATACTACTTTCGCAAAACGTCTTATAAAGATAGAACGCGAAGCACGAGATACAAGTTTGTGTTCCGAAAGAGCACTTTAATGTGTACCTTATAAAAGCTTAGAAAGCATATTTGAGGTTCAAAAAATGTCCTATGAGATTTGTAAACGAAGCTATTTTCGCAAAACGTCTTATAAAGATAGAACGCAATGCGTGGGATACAAGTTTGTGTTCCAAAAGAGCACTTTAATGTCCACCTTATAAAAGCTTAGAAAGCATATTTGAGGTTCAAAAAATGTCCTATGAGATTTGTAAACGAAGCTATTTTCGCAAAACGTCTTATAAAGATAGAACGCAATGCGTGGGATACAAGTTTGTGTTCCAGAAGAGCACTTTAATGTCCACCTTATAAAAGCTTAGAAAGCATATTTGGGGTTCAAAAAATGTCTTATGAGATTTCTAAGCAAAACTATTTTCGCAAAATTTCTTAAAAAGATTGAACGCGAAGCATGGGATACAAGTTTGTGTTCCAAAAGAGCACTTTAATGTGTACCTTATAAAAGCTTAGAAAGCATATTTGGGGTTTAAAAACTGTCCTATGAGCTTTCTAAACAAAACTATTTTCGCAACACGTCTTATAAAGATAGAACGCGAAGCACGTGATACAAGTTTGTGTTCCGAAAGAGCACTTTAATGTGTACCTTATAAAAGCTTAGAAAGGATATTTGAGGTTCAAAAAATGACCTATGCGATTTGTAAACGAAACTATTTTCACAAAACATCTTATAAAGATAGAACGCGAAGCACGGGATACAAGTTTGTGTTCCAAAAGAGCACTTTAACGTGTACCTTGTAAAAGCTTAGAAAGCATATTTAGGGTTCAAAAAATGTCCTATGAGATTTCTAAACAAAACTATTTTCGCAAAATTTCTTATAAAGATTGAACGCGAAGCATGGGATACAAGTTTGTGTTCTAAAAGAGCACTTTAATGTGTACTTTATAAAAGCTTAGAAAGCATATTTGGGGTTCAAAAAATGTCCTATGAGCTTTCTAAGCAAAACTATTTTCGTAAAACGTCTTATAAAGATAGAACGCGAAGCACGGATACAAGTTTGTGTTCCAAAAGAGCACTTTAATGTGTACCTTATAAAAGCTTAGAAAGCATATTTGGGGTTCAAAAAATGTCCTATGGGATTTGTAAACGAAACTATTTTCGCAAAACATTTTATAAAGATAGAACGAAATGCGTGGGATACAAGTTTGTGTTCCAAAAGAGCACTTTCATGTCCACCTTATAAAAGCTTAGAAAGCATATTTGGGGTTCAAAAAATGTCCTATGAGCTTTCTACGTAAAATTATTTTCGGAAAACGTCTTATTAAGATAGAACGCAAAGCATGGGATACAAGTTTGTGTTCCAAAAGAGCACTTTAATGTCCACCTTATAAAAGCTTAGAAAGCATATTAGGGGTTCAAAAAATGTTCTATGAGATTTCTAAACAAAACTATTTTCGCAAAATTTCTTAAAAAGATTGAACGCGAAGCATGGGATTCAAGTTTGTGTTCCAGAAGAGCACTTTAATATCCACCTTATAAAAGCATAGAAAGCATATTTGGGGTTCAAAAAATGTCCTATGAGAATTCTAAGCAAAACTATTTTCGCAAAATTTCTTAAAAAGATTGAACGCGAAGCATGGGATACAAGTTTGTGTTCCAAAAGAGCACTTTAATGTATACCTTATAAAAGCTTAGAAAGCATATTTGGGGTTCAAAAACTGTCCTATGAGCTTTCTAAACAAAACTATTTTCGCAACATGTCTTATAAAGATAGAACGCGAAGCACAGGATACAAGTTTGTGTTCCGAAAGAGCACTTTAATGTGTACCTTATAAAAGCTTAGAAAGGATATTTGGGGTTCAAAAAATGACCTATGCGATTTGTAAACGAAACAATTTTCGCAAAACATCTTATAAAGATAGAACGCGAAGCACGGGATACAAGTTTGTGTTCCAAAAGAGCACTTTAACGTGTACCTTATAAAAGCTTAGAAAGCATATTTAGGGTTCAAAAAATGTCCTATGAGATTTCTAAACAAAACTATTTTCGCAAAATTTCTTATAAGTATTGAACGCGAAGGATGGGATACAAGTTTGTGTTCCAAAAGAGCACTTTAAGGTGTACCTTATAAAAGCTTAGAAAGCATATTTGGGGTTCAAAAAATGTAATATGAGCTTTCTAAGCAAAACTAATTTTGTAAAACGTTTTATAAAGATAGAACGCGAAGCACGGGATACAAGTTTGTGTTCCAAAAGAGCACTTTAATGTATACCTTATAAAAGCTTAGAAAGCATATTTGGGGTTCAAAAAATGTCCTATGAGCTTTCTACGAAAAATTATTTTCGGAAAACGTCTTATAAAGATAGAACGCAAAGCATGGGATACAAGTTTGTGTTCCAAAAGAGCACTTTAATGTCCACCTTATAAAAGCTTAGAAAGCATATTAGGGGTTCAAAAAATGTCCTATGAGATTTCTAAACAAAACTATTTTCGCAAAATTTCTTAAAAAGATTGAACGCGAAGCATGGGATACAAGTTTGTGTTCCAGAAGAGCACTTTAATGTGTACCTTATAAAAGCTTAGAAAGGATATTTGGGGTTCAAAAAATGACCTATGCGATTTGTAAACGAAACTATTTTCGCAAAACATCTTATAAAGATAGAACGCGAAGCACAGGATACAAGTTTGTGTTCCAAAAGAGCACTTTAACGTGTACCTTATAAAAACTTAGAAAACATATTTAGGGTTTAAAAAATGTCCTATGTGATTTCTAAACAAAACTAATTTCTCAAAATTTCTTATAAATATTGAACGCGAAGCATGGGATACAAGTTTGTGTTCCAAAAGAGCACTTTAATGTGTACCTTATAAAAGCTTAGAAAGCATATTTGGGGTTCAAAAAATGTCCTATGAGCTTTCTAAGCAAAACTATTTTCGCAAAATTTCTTATAAAGATTGAACGCGAAGCATGGGATACAAGTTTGTGTTCCAAAAGAGCACTTTAATGTGTACCTTATAAAAGCTTAGAAAGCATATTTGGGGTTCAAAAAATGTCCTATGAGATTTGTAAACGAAACTATTTTCGCAAAACATTTTATAAAGATAGAACGAAATGCGTGGGATACAAGTTTGTGTTCCAAAAGAGCACTTTAATGTCCACCTTATAAAAGCTTAGAAAGCATATTTGGGGTTCAAAAAATGTCCTTTTGAGATTTCTAAACAATACTACTTTCGCAAAACGTCTTATAAAGATAGAACGCGAAGCACGAGATACAAGTTTGTGTTCCGAAAGAGCACTTTAATGTGTACCTTATAAAAGCTTAGAAAGCATATTTGAGGTTCAAAAAATGTCCTATGAGATTTGTAAACGAAGCTATTTTCGCAAAACGTCTTATAAAGAAAGAACGCAATGCGTGGGATACAAGTTTGTGTTCCAAAAGAGCACTTTAATGTCCACCTTATAAAAGCTTAGTGTTGGGGTCAAAATCCCCTCCTCGAAGATTGACGGAACGAGAAGTCAAGGCCGAGATCAAACCACGAACGTGGGACGGACGAGCTAAGGCAAACTGCCCACGATCCGTCCAAGGCACGAACCGGGGCTGGGATGAGTGCCAGCCGCCGGGCTTTCTTCATCCGAAACCGGCGGCTGGCACTTGTCCCGGCCGCCGGGTTTTCTTCACCCGAAACCGGCGGCTGGCACTTATCCCGACCGCCGGGTCTTCTTCACACGAACGTGGGACGGACGAGCTAAGGCAAACTGCCCACGATCCGTCCAAGGCACGAACCGGGGGCTGGGATGAGTGCCAGCCGCCGGGCTTTCTTCATCCAAAACCGGCGGCTGGCACTTGTCCCAGCCGCCGGGCTTAGTTCATCCGAAACCGGCGGCTGGCACTTGTCCCGGCCGCCGGGTTTTCTTCACCCGAAACCGGCGGCTGGCACTTATCCCGACCGCCGGGTCTTCTTCACACGAACGTGGGACGGACGAGCTAAGGTAAACTGCCCACGATCCATCCAAGGCACGAACCGGCGGCTGGCAACTCGAGGAGAGACAGACGTCCTCTCTAAGGCACCTCCAGAGCCGAGCGCCCATCTTGATACGGCAACTGTGCCAGCCGCCCTCTTGGAAGCAGTCTTAGAGCCAGTCGCCTCTTCGAACCAGACGCCCTACTTGTAGAACTCCCGGCCGCCGGCTCGGGTCTGGTCTCATTCCCGGCCACCGGCTCGGGTCCGGTCTCATTCCCGGCCGCCGGCTCGGGTCTGATCTCATTCCCGGCCGCCGTCTCGGGCTGCCATTGAGGAACATTCGCAAAACCGAGCGCTCCTCGAGCATAGCTAGGACCAGCTTCCCATGCGGAACGCCCTCAGGACCGTACGCTTCTCGTGGAATGGCATTTTCATCAGCTGACAGCGATCTTCCACAAGTATCATATCCTGATCAGCGGACATAAAATCAAACTCGAAAGATTGTTCATTATCGCATCGAAATTGAGACCGAAAGGAAACTTTCTTCACCGGCCATTCTAAAGAGGAAGATTTTCAAAGAAAGGTTGAAGAAAAAACTTGAGAAGGGGATGTGAAAAAATGAAGAAGCCACTCCTTGATATAGCAAACATGGCACAAATTTCCATGATGAACAATGCTCTGACAGGACATTAAAGAGAAGGTGCGAACGGGAAAAGAAAAAACTCGTTGCCTTCCGTTTCAGTCAATCCCGATAACATCCTTCAGCTCAAAGCTCCTGCTCACCCCGAACCACGGAAGCAAAGGGCTGGGGGGCTAACTGTTGGGGTCAAAATCCCCTCCTCGAAGATTGACGGAACGAGAAGTCAAGGCCGAGATCAAACCACGAACGTGGGACGGACGAGCTAAGGCAAACTGCCCACGATCCGTCCAAGGCACGAACCGGGGCTGGGATGAGTGCCAGCCGCCGGGCTTTCTTCGTCCAAAACCGGCGGCTGGCACTTGTCCCAGCCGCCGGGCTTAGTTCATCCGAAACCGGCGGCTGGCACTTGTCCCGGCCGCCGGGTTTTCTTCACCCGAAACCGGCGGCTGGCACTTATCCCGACCGCCGGGTCTTCTTCACACGAACGTGGGACGGACGAGCTAAGGCAAACTGCCCACGATCCGTCCAAGGCACGAACCGGGGGCTGGGATGAGTGCCAGCCGCCGGGCTTTCTTCATCCAAAACCGGCGGCTGGCACTTGTCCCAGCCGCCGGGCTTAGTTCATCCGAAACCGGCGGCTGGCACTTGTCCCGGCCGCCGGGTTTTCTTCACCCGAAACCGGCGGCTGGCACTTATCCCGACCGCCGGGTCTTCTTCACACGAACGTGGGACGGACGAGCTAAGGTAAACTGCCCACGATCCGTCCAAGGCACGAACCGGCGGCTGGGATGAGTGCCAGCCGCCGGGTCTCATTCATCCAAAACCGGCGGCTGGGATGAGTGCCAGCCGCCGGACCTTCACCACATACAAACCGGCGGCTGGGATAAGGCCAGCCGCCGGGTCTTCATCACATGTCCACGATCATTTCTCGAGTCGAGACTCCTCATCCGAACATCATCCAGTCGACCGACCGTCAAACGTAACTCAATGCCCGGACCGACCCGGAGATCATCCGTTTGCATGTTCTGACCCCGAAGACGTCCATAAACGTTCCCCGAAAGACCGAGACGAACGTCCAGCCAGCCGTGGACCAGTCGCCGAGCATACAAGCCAAAGGAACCGGCGGCTGGCCATCAATACCGAAACCGGCGGCTGGAAGTTCAAACGAAAAACGGGCGGTTCAAATCTCAGAAGTCGTAAAACGTTCGGAACACTATTCACGCGGGAGAAACCGTAGGAAAACACTATTCATCCCGAGACAAAGTTAACCGAAAAATCGAATTAAGCATAAACCGAGATTCGAGTTACTATTCATCGGGTCACTATTCATCGGCGGGCCGGATTTGGGTCAGAATGCACGGATGGATCACGGAAGACTCTCGGGCCGGATATCGGGCCCGAAAAGCTTAGGTCGGCGGCTGGGAGCGAAGGACAAGGTCCCACATCGGAAATCTGAAGTCTTAGCCTCCTAGGATTGTCAGTATATATATGTACGCTCATGTAAGGGTAAAGACCATCCCAGATCCGAGTATTAGGAGTTTTAGCAATATTAGACTATTCAGCTTTTGCTATTTGCCCTTGTACTTTCGGAAATCATCAATAAAATCTCTCTTTTCATCTTTTTGCACTTTCGGTCCTTTAGTTCTTTATAAATAGAATTTTCGAGCCCCCATTAAATATAAGTTTTGACAGTGTGAGTTTCGGCTCTCACAGTTTGGCGCCGTCTGTGGGGACGAGAAATATTCTTGACCCTAAGAACGAAAAGGATACCGAACGAAGACAATGACCAGAAGAACTGACGACATCACCAACCAGCCGATCGGAGCAGCAGCCGGAATGGGACTTCCCGCCATTAGCACATCGGCGGCCGGAACCGGAACAACTGCCGCTGGGACATCCACCGACGGAGCAGTCGGGAATCCCGGGACTTCCCCCAGGGCCCTCGCCAGATACGGAATGCCACTCCAAGACCCGGTCATCACGGAAACAGCCAACACCGCCCAGGAGAACGCAGCAATCACCGAACTGCGGAACATGGTAGCCGAAATCACGGAGCGGCAGAACAGGCAAGAGAGAGAGGCCGCACGGGAAAGAGCGGCTTCCCAGGAACCAGCACACGCTCCCCGGACGTTAGGAGTAAGACGCCTTGTGTTCACCCCACGAGCAGACCCCACGGGCCGTCAGAATCCCGATGAGCAAACGCCGGTCGGAACAAGGAAAGAGCTGTCAGCACCACCCCCGCTGTACCGGAAGAGCGCCACTGGGCGAACCGCCGAACGGCCGACTTCCACGGTGACTAACGGCGAAAACCCGAGAAACATCGCGAGCAGAGCCGAAAACGAGACCGACGATGAAGCTGGAGACTTGAACGCGGACGAAGAAGAGCTCCGCTGGATCGAAGAGCAGGAAAAGGAGGAACGAGAGGCCAGAGCAAATCGATCCGCTAGCCGAAGGGACGAGCTGGACGAGCTCCGTGCTCGCCTGGAACTCACCACGAGTCAGATGAAGGAGGTAAGGTCGCAAGTGCATAAAGCGACCAGCGCGGCCCCGGAAATTGACCGTGTCTTAGAGGAAACGCAAAAGATCCCGTTCACTTCGAGGATCACCAGCGTCAGACTCTCTGACCCGGGAAAAATCCGAATTCCCTTCTACGACGGGACGACTGATCCGAAGGCCCACATGACAGCCTTCCACATCGCTATGGGACGGGCTAGATTCAGACCCGAAGAGAGGGACGCGGGATTCTGCCTCCTCTTCGTGGAACATCTGAAAGGATCAGCTTTGTCATGGTTCTCGAGGCTAGACAGGGATTCGATCGATGGTTTCGAACAATTGTCGGCAGCCTTCTTGAAACATTACTCGCTGTTCATAAGACAGTCAACGTCCGACGCGGATCTCTACTCACTGTCTCAGGAGCCCGAAGAAAGCCTTCGAGATTTCATCGAAAGGTTCAAGATGATTGCCTCAAAGATTGACGGCCTAAGCAACAGCGCCGCAATCAACGCCCTAAAGAAGTCCTTGCTGAAGACTTCAAACTTCAGGAAGGAGATTACCGTGAACCCACCAGTCACCATTCAAGATGCTCTCCACCGTGCTTCCAACTTCGTCATCTACGAGGAAGACATGAAGGTCCCAGCCGGAAAGCACCAATCCTCAAAATTGGTCGCCAAAGGCGCGGTGCAACCTTCTAACTTTCCAAACGAGAGAAGAAGTAGGCGAACCAGCCGAGATGAAGAACCCAACCCGGGCGGAGCGCATAACTACCAGATAAACACGGAGAGACCGTATAACGAGCGCAACAAGGGACCATGGAATACATGGACTCGACCAGGATTCGACGAAAACGCCTTCTGTACCTTCCACAAGACAAAAGGCCACTCAACCGAAAACTGCAGGACCGTCGGAAGGAGGCTCGCGGCAAAACTGTTAGCCGGTGAGCTCGGAAACGGGGTGACCCTCGAGAGTCTCGGAGCTATCGAAGAAGATACTGGCGCCCCGGACGGACGACTTAACCAAGAACGTCCCGAAAGGCCCGAGGAAGACGCCCCCAAACGAGGAAGGAGACCAAACGGGGACGACTCCGCCGCCAACCGCAGGAGGATCCACATGATCATCGGAGGATCTCAGTACTGCAGAGACACGGTAGCTTCGATAAAGGCGTTCCTCAGAAGAGGAGACAAGGAGTCAAACCCGCGGAAGCCAATCACCGAAAACAACGACCGGATCGCCTTCAACGAAGAAGACGCCGAAGGACTGGACCAACCTCATGATGACCCATTGGTGGTAGAACTAGACATCAATGACCATGACGTCTCTCGAATCTTGATCGATACCGGAAGTTCGGTGGATGTCATTTTTCGGGAGACACTTCAGAGGATGAAAGTAGATCCGTCGCTGATAAAGCCAAATCCGAGGTCGCTGACCGGGTTCTCCGGCGAAGTCACAATGACGGATGGAACGATCCAGCTCCCGGTCCGTGCCGGAGGGATTACCAAAATCGTTAACTTTGCGGTGGCAAACCACCCTGCGATTTATAACGTAATCATGGGAACTCCTTGGATCAACTCGATGCGAGCTATCCCATCGACTTACCATCTCTGCCTGAAGTTCCCTACACCAAACGGAATTAAGACCATTTGGGGAAACCAGAAGGAGGCTCGGATCTGTTTTCTGGCAGAGCACAAGCTCCGGAATCCGACCGTACCGCAGAGAGAAAACCCGAAGAGAAAGAACGAAGATAACGCCCCCGAGCTGGGAAAGAAAGTGAGTAGAACCGAAAAGTTCGAAAAAACGGAGGTTCCACCCACGGAGACTGAAAGCAACCAAGAAAAGACCGCAGAAACCACCGAAGCTGCGACTGACAACTCCAAGACTTAACCGTCTCGTCATTATAAAAAAAAAAAAAAAAAAAAAAAAAAAAAAAGGAACTACGGGTGACTTGATCCCTTTTCACGAAGGGTACGTAGGCAGCTCGCTTAAAAAACGAGTTCAGTTGCCCCCTTCCTTAAAAAAAAGGGGGGGGAGTGGGTCCGTATATACATACTCCCAAATTTTCGCAAAAATTTCAAGAAGATGGACATTGGGACTTAGCATCTCATAACACATCCGAAGCTTGAAAAAGTTTCCCGAAAACACCATTCTGACAAACATCGAGACTTAGCATCTCGTAACTTATTCATGACCACCAACCAATCAAGATACTTCTCCCAAATACTCCCTAACAAATCCGTCTGTTGCTGGCCACAACATGACTATCTTTTTAAACCATGGTTCTTTCAACATCCCGCAGAGGATAAAACTAGCGCGCTATACAAATTTCCGGATTAACATCCGAAGGGCGTAACTTGTATCCCGCGATCCTGCAGGAAGCGCTCAAAACGATGTTCTGATTAGTTTACTTTCACCAACACTTTGCAGAGTACAGGACACAAAGTAAACTCTTTAAACCCAGTAAGCGCCTGACATGGCACACTGGTCAAAGACATCTCAAGAACGCAGTATCAAACCGGCCCTGATGCGAGATCTTAAAAGCGTTCAGTCGAAAGAAGGATCAGAACAAGCTCGGTCCCCTACGACAACAGAAACATGCATCAAACCCAGGAAAAATCCACAACAGAACCCTGGTCAAAAGTTCGAGTGTCCGGGATAACACTCCAACGCAATCAGCTCCAAAACGGGCCAGCCGCCCGTCCTCCGTAGAGAGACGGACCAGCCGCCCTTCAATCTACAAAACGGGCCAGCCGCCCATCCTCCGTAGAGAGACGGGCCAGCCGCCCTTCGTTCCGCAAAGCTACAAATCAACTCCGAAACGGGCCAGCCGCCCGAGTAATGGGCCAGCCGCCCCTTAACTCTGCAAAACCGGTCAGCCGCCCGTCCTCCGTAGAGAGACGGGCCGGCCGCCCTTCAGTCTATAGAATGGGCCAACCGCCCTCTTGGAAGAGAGACATACCGGCCGCCCATCTTCATCTTTATCAAGACTATAAAAGCAAAGCAAGCAAAGAAGTCCATAACATCAAAGCAAATAGATAACAAATCCCCATGAAAGGAGATATGAGTTCAGAGCAAATACAAATGAAAAAGGTCAAAAGACCCGAACACAACAGAAACAGATAATACAAGGCAAAAAGCCTAATCATATTCAACAAGAGGAGTAGGAGCTGCATAATCCAAATCTTCGGCCTCCGGGGACTGGTACGGAGAGACGGGAGAGTATACCAAGTGGCTCTCGAGAACGGCGGCAGCCCGATCGTAAGAACCGGCCCAATCTCCTCCTTCGAGCTGCTCTAATGATGCCTTCAGCTCTCCTTCCTCTTCCTCGACCTTGGACTTCCCGGACTTAATATCCCGGACTAGGTCAAGGTTCGAACTGACCTCAGTCAAGGCAGCCTCGCCATACTTGGCCTGACGCATCGGCACGAGAGCAGCCTTGGCTCCCTCGATGCGAAGACGATACTTCTCCACCAAGTCCCAGCGACATTTCTTGAGCGCCAGATCCATCTTCCGCTCAGCCTCCGCGAGCGCTTTCTTAAGCTCCTTCTGAGACCTTCTCTCCACGTTCCGGAGCTTCACCTCGAGGGCCTTGATCTTCTTGTCCTTCTTCCGGGACTCTTTCTCCGAAGCTTCCAAGGCAACCTGAGTCGCATGAGCTCGAGTGGCAACCTGAATCAAAGAAAGGCAAATATCAGTAAAAGACCGAACTGCGTCAAGACGAATCTAAAGGCAAAAGTATTACCATCATAAGGCCGGAAGATAAATCCCCGTAAACAGCCGAACGATCAGTAGGGGCTGGAGCCAGCGTGCCAAAATAGTCCACGACTTTCATGGACTCGGCTGGATCTCCTCCCGCTGCCTTGCGAGCATCAAAGAGAAGACCGGGATCAGACACCTCGGCCGTCCGAGCCACTTTACCCCTCCTCGGACGGTCCGGGCTGTTTGAAGCCCCCTTTCCTTTATCCACAACAGCGGAACCCTGAGGATCGGCAACCTGTTCCTCGGGCACGCCACGAAAATCAGGCCCGGGCGGAAGAACAAACCCGGACGCCGGATCAAACCCAGCCGCCTCTCCGGACGGTCCAGCCTCGCCATACTTCTGCTGGCGGTACTTCCAAACGCCTTCCATACCGGGGTACGTCGCCATTGGGTCAACAAAATCAGGGCCTTTCGGAGGAGCACGCCCTTCCAAAATATCTCTCGCGTCGAGAAAGCGGCACCAGAGTTCAGGACTTTTCCAATCGATTTTCCTCTTGTTAACTTCCGCAACGATATCCTCAAACCCAGAAACTCTAGGAGCAAAGGGATCTCGACCTAGAGAGAGAAAGATGGAGAGTTGTGAGGAATGAAGTTATGAAGTTATGAAGCAAAGGAATAAGGGATACTTATAGAGAAAAAATTCACAAAAAGACGAAACGCTTACGTGGCAAACTCCACTCGGTCTTAACCGAGCCGCCGAAATCAGAACCGACCGTCAGCGGGCTGCGCTTCACATAGAAAAACTCGTGTCGCGAAGCTTTGCAATGGTTTCGAAGCCCGGTATAGAACTGCGGTATATTCTTCCGAACATTGACCGAGCAGAAGAACTCCGACTTGGAAACTTTCCTCAACGAAAAGAAATTCCGTATAAGGTCACACTCCAACTTGATCCCGCACTCGGCACAACGGACCACGAGTCCCATCAAAATCCTTAGAGCGGCTGGGGTAAGTTGAGAGATCGCAACCCCATATAACTCGAGAAATCCGAAGATAGCTCCCGGGATCGGGAACCAGAGGAAAGCTTCGTAAAACATTGACTCGTGCATAGCGAAATATCCTTCTGGCGCCTTGTTCATCCTATCCCTATTTTTTGGAAGACGGAACTTAATCTTGTCCGAAATCCGAAAGTCGTGTCTAAGCTCGTCCAGAGAATCCCGATCACTCAAAGTTGGTCCATGCACGAATACCTCGGCCATCGATCTGTAACTCCTTGACGGTCCAGGTTTCTTAAACCGCCAAGCAAAAATGTCTTCACCCCAATAGGCTTTAGCCTCTCCGGGAGAACGACATTCCAACTTCACATCCGGACGCACAAAGATAGGCACCTCCGGGTGATCCGATCGAATTTCTTCCCCGGACTTAGCCGAATCATCACCCGTCTCCGTCCAAACACGACGACGTTCGGAAGGAACCAGCGACCGGGACGGCCATTCGCGCCACCCGCCATTGTCCTCAACATGTTGAGGAGGAGTCCAGACGCCACGTGCAATACTCATCCTCGGCAAAACGCCATCATTTTCAACTCGAGGAGAGACGGACGTCCTCTCTAAGGCACCTCCAGAGCCGAGCGCCCATCTTGATACGGCAACTGTGCCAGCCGCCCTCTTGGAAGCAGTCTTAGAGCCAGTCGCCCTCTTCGAACCAGACGCCCTACTTGTAGAACTCCCGGCCGCCGGCTCGGGTCTGGTCTCATTCCCGGCCGCCGGCTCGGGTCCGGTCTCATTCCCGGCCGCCGGCTCGGGTCTGATCTCATTCCCGGCCGCCGTCTCGGGCTGCCATTGAGGAACATTCGCAAAACCGAGCGCTCCTCGAGCATAGCTAGGACCAGCTTCCCACTGCGGAACGCCCTCAGGACCGTACGCTTCTCGTGGAATGGCATTTTCATCAGCTGACAGCAGATCTTCCACAAGTATCATATCCTGATCAGCGGACATAAAATCAAACTCGAACTGATTGTTCATTATCGCATCGAAATTGAGACCGAAAGGAGAACTTTCTTCACCGGCCATTGCTAAAGAGGAAGATTTTCAAAGAAGAGGTTTGAAGAAAAAACTTGAGAAGGGGATGTGAAAAAATGAATGAAGCCACTCCTTTGATATAGCAAACATGGCACAAATTTCCATGATGAACAATGCTCTGACAAGACATTAAAGAGAAGCGGGCGAACGGAAAAACTCGTTGCCTTCCCGTTTCAGTCAATCCCGATAACATCCTCAGCTCAAAGCTCCTTGCTCCGAACCACGGAAGCAAAGGGCTGGGGGGCTAACTGTTGGGGTCAAAATCCCCTCCTCGAAGATTGACGGAACGAGAAGTCAAGGCCGAGATCAAACCACGAACGTGGGACGGACGAGCTAAGGCAAACTGCCCACGATCCGTCCAAGGCACGAACCGGGGCTGGGATGAGTGCCAGCCGCCGGGCTTTCTTCGTCCAAAACCGGCGGCTGGCACTTGTCCCAGCCGCCGGGCTTAGTTCATCCGAAACCGGCGGCTGGCACTTGTCCCGGCCGCCGGGTTTTCTTCACCCGAAACCGGCGGCTGGCACTTATCCCGGCCGCCGTGTCTTCTTCACACGAACATGGGACGGACGAGCTAAGGCAAACTGCCCACGATCCGTCCAAGGCACGAACCGGGGCTGGGATGAGTGCCAGCCGCCGGGCTTTCTTCATCCAAAACCGGCGGCTGGCACTTGTCCCAGCCGCCGGGCTTAGTTCATCCGAAACCGGCGGCTGGCACTTGTCCCGGCCGCCGGGTTTTCTTCACCCGAAACCGGCGGCTGGCACTTATCCCGACCGCCGGGTCTTCTTCACACGAACGTGGGACGGACGAGCTAAGGTAAACTGCCCACGATCCGTCCAAGGCACGAACCGGCGGCTGGGATGAGTGCCAGCCGCCGGGTCTCATTCATCCAAAACCGGCGGCTGGGATGAGTGCCAGCCGCCGGACCTTCACCACATACAAACCGGCGGCTGGGATAAGGCCAGCCGCCGGGTCTTCATCACATGTCCACGATCATTTCTCGAGTCGAGACTCCTCATCCGAACATCGCCACGAGTCGACCGACCGTCAAACGTAACTCAATGCCCGGACCGACCCGGAGATCATCCGTTTGCATGTTCTGACCCCGAAGACGTCCATAAACGTTCCCCGAAAGACCGAGACGAACGTCCAGCCAGCCGTGGACCAGTCGCCGAGCATACAAGCCAAAGGAACCGGCGGCTGGCCATCAATACCGAAACCGGCGGCTGGAAGTTCAAACGAAAAACGGGCGGTTCAAATCTCAGAAGTCGTAAAACGTTCGGAACACTATTCACGCGGGAGAAACCGTAGGAAAACACTATTCATCCCGAGACAAAGTTAACCGAAAAATCGAATTAAGCATAAACCGAGATTCGAGTTACTATTCACCGGTTTACTATTCATCGGGTCACTATTCATCGGCGGGCCGGATTTGGGTCAGAATGCACGGATGGATCACGGAAGACTCTCGGGCCGGATATCGGGCCCGAAAAGCTTAGGTCGGCGGCTGGGAGCGAAGGACAAGGTCCCACATCGGAAATCTGAAGTCTTAGCCTCCTAGGATTGTCAGTATATATATGTACGCTCATGTAAGGGTAAATACCATCCCAGATCCGAGTATTAGGAGTTTTAGCAATATTAGACTATTCAGCTTTTGCTATTTGCCCTTGTACTTTCGGAAATCATCAATAAAATCTCTCTTTTCATCTTTTTGCACTTTCGGTCCTTTAGTTCTTTATAAATAGAATTTTCGAGCCCCCATTAAATATAAGTTTTGACAGTGTGAGTTTCGGCTCTCACACTTAGAAAGCATATTTGGGGTTCAAAAAATGTCCTATGAGCTTTCTAAACAAAACTATTTTCGCAAAATTTCTTAAAAAGATTGAACGCGAAGCATGGGATACAAGTTTGTGTTCCAAAAGACACTTTAATGTATACCTATAAAAGCTTGGAAAAGCATTTGGGGTTCAAAAACTGTCCTATGAGCTTTCCAAACAAACTATTTTCGCAACACTTCTTATAAAGATAGAACGCGAAGCAGGATACAAGTTGTGTTCCGAAAGAGCACTTAATGTGTACCTTTAAAAGCTTAGAAAGGATAATTGGGGTTCAAAAAAGAACCTATGCGATTTGTAAACGAAACAATTTTCGCAAAACATCTTATAAAGATAGAACGCGAAGCACGGGATACAAGTTTGTGTTCCAAAAGAGCACTTTAAACGTGTACTTATAAAAGCTTAGAAAGCATATTAGGGTTCAAAAAATGTCCTATGTGATTTCTAAACAAAAACTATTTTCGCAAAATTTCTTATAAGTATTGAACGCGAAGCATGGGATACAAGTTTGTGTTCCAAAAGAGCACTTTAAGGTGTACCTTATAAAAGCTTAGAAAGAATATTTGGGGTTCAAAAAATGTAATATGAGCTTTCTAAGCAACAAACTAATTTTTGTAAAACGTTTTATAAAGATAGAACGCGAAGCACGGGATACAAGTTTGTGTTCCAAAAGAGCACTTTAATGTGTACCTTATAAAAGCTTAGAAAGCATATTGGGGTTCAAAAAATGTCCTATGAGCTTTCTACGAAAAATTATTTTCGGAAAACGTCTTATAAAGATAGAAACGCAAAGCATGGGATACAAGTTTGTGTTCCAAAGAGCACTTAATGTCACCTTATAAAAGCTTAGAAAGCCATTAGGGGTTCAAAAAATGTCCTATGAGATTTCTAAACAAAACTATTTTCGCAAAATTTCTTAAAAAGATTGAACGCGAAGCATGGGATACAAGTTTGTGTTCCAGAAGAGCACTTTAATGTGTACCTTATAAAAGCTTAGAAAGGATATATTGGGGTTCAAAAAATGACCTATGCGATTTGTAAACGAAACTATTTTCGCAAAACATCTTATAAAGATAGAACGCGAAGCACGGGATACAAGTTTGTGTTCCAAAAGAGCACTTCAACGTGTACCTTATAAAAACTTAGAAACATATTTGGGTTTAAAAAATGTCCTATGAGATTTCTAAACAAAACTAATTCGCAAAATTTCTATAAATATTGAACGCGAAGCATGGGATACAAGTTTGTGTTCCAAAAGAGCACTTTAATGTGTACCTTATAAAAGCTTAGAAAGCATATTTGGGGTTCAAAAAATGTCCTATGAGCTTTCTAAGTAAAACTATTTTCGCAAAACGTCTTATAAAGATAGAACGCGAAGCACGGGATACAAGTTTGTGTTCCAAAAGAGCACTTTAATGTGTACCTTATAAAAGCTTAGAAAGCATATTTGGGGTTCAAAAAATGTCCTATGAGATTTGTAAACGAAACTATTTTCGCAAAACATCTTATAAAGATAGAACGAAATGCGTGGGATACAAGTTTGTGTTCCAAAAGAGCACTTTAATGTCCACCTTATAAAAGCTTAGAAAGCATATTTGGGGTTCAAAAAATGTCCTTTTGAGATTTCTAAACAATACTACTTTCGCAAAACGTCTTATAAAGATAGAACGCGAAGCACGAGATACAAGTTTGTGTTCCGAAAGAGCACTTTAATGTGTACCTTATAAAAGCTTAGAAAGCATATTTGAGGTTCAAAAAATGTCCTATGAGATTTGTAAACGAAGCTATTTTCGCAAAACGTCTTATAAAGATAGAACGCAATGCGTGGGACACAAGTTTTTGTTCCAAAAGAGCACTTTAATGTCCACCTTATAAAAGCTTAGAAACCATATTTGGGGTTCAAAAAATGTCCTGTGGATTTCTAAACAAAACTATTTTCGCAAAATTTCTTAAAAAGATTGAACGCGAAGCATGGGATACAAGTTTGTGTTCCAGAAGACCACTTTAATGTCCACCTTATAAAAGCTTAGAAAGCATATTTGGGGTTCAAAAAATGACCTATGCGATTTGTAAACGAAACTATTTTCGCAGAACATCTTATAAAGGTAGAACGCGAAGCACGGGATACAAGTTTGTGTTCCAAAAGAGCACTTTAACGGGTACCTTATAAAAGCTAGAAAGCATATTTGGGGTTCAAAAAATGACCTATGCGATTTGTAAACGAAACTATTTTCGCAGAACATCTTATAAAGGTAGAACGCGAAGCACGGGATACAAGTTTGTGTTCCAAAAGAGCACTTTAACGTGTACCTTATAAAAGCTTAGAAAGCATATTTAGGGTTCAAAAAATGTCCTATGTGATTTCTAAACAAAACTATTTTCGCAAAATTTCTTATAAGTATTGAACGCGAAGCATGGGATACAAGTTTGTGTTCCAAAAGAGCACTTTAAGGTGTACCTTATAAAAGCTTAGAAAGAATATTTGGGGTTCAAAAAATGTAATATGAGCTTTCTAAGCAAAACTAATTTTGTAAAACGTTTTATAAAGATAGAACGCGAAGCACGGGATACAAGTTTGTGTTCCAAAAGAGCACTTTAATGGGTACCTTATAAAAGCTTAGAAAGCATATTTGGGGTTCAAAAAATGTCCTATGAGCTTTCTACGAAAAATTATTTTCGGAAAACGTCTTATAAAGATAGAACGCAAAGCATGGGATACAAGTTTGTGTTCCAAAATAGCACTTTAATGTCCACCTTATAAAAGCTTAGAAAGCATATTAGGGGTTCAAAAAATGTCCTATGAGATTTCTAAACAAAACTATTTTCGCAAAATTTCTTAAAAAGATTGAACGCGAAGCATGGGATACAAGTTTGTGTTCCAGAAGAGCACTTTAATGTGTACCTTATAAAAGCTTAGAAAGGATATTTGGGGTTCAAAAAATGACCTATGCGATTTGTAAACGAAACTATTTTCGCAAAACATCTTATAAAGATAGAACGCGAAGCACGGGATACAAGTTTGTGTTCCAAAAGAGCACTTTAACGTGTACCTTATAAAAACTTAGAAAACATATTTAGGGTTTAAAAAATGTCCTATGAGATTTCTAAACAAAACTAATTTCGCAAAATTTCTTATAAATATTGAACGCGAAGCATGGGATACAAGTTTGTGTTCCAAAAGAGCACTTTAATGTGTACCTTATAAAAGCTTAGAAAGCATATTTGGGGTTCAAAAAATGTCCTATGAGCTTTCTAAGTAAAACTATTTTCGCAAAACGTCTTATAAAGATAGAACGCGAAGCACGGGATACAAGTTTGTGTTCCAAAAGAGCACTTTAATGTGTACCTTAAAAAGCTTAGAAAGCCTTTGGGGTTCAAAAAATGTCCTATGAGATTTGTAAACGAAACTATTTTCGCAAAACATTTTATAAGATAGAACGAAATGCGTGGGATACAAGTTTGTGTTCCAAAAGAGCACTTAAAGTCCACCTTATAAAAGCTTAGAAAGCATATTTGGGGTTCAAAAAATGTCCTTTTGAGATTTCTAAACAATACTACTTTCGCAAAACGTCTTATAAAGATAGAACGCGAAGCACGAGATACAAGTTTGTGTTCCGAAAGAGCACTTTAATGTGTACCTTATAAAAGCTTAGAAAGCATATTTGAGGTTCAAAAAATGTCCTATGAGATTTGTAAACGAAGCTATTTTCGCAAAACGTCTTATAAAGATAGAACGCAATGCGTGGGATACAAGTTTTTGTTCCAAAAGAGCACTTTAATGTCCACCTTATAAAAGCTTAGAAAGCATATTTGGGGTTCAAAAAATGTCCTGTGAGATTTCTAAACAAAACTATTTTCGCAAAATTTCTTAAAAAGATTGAACGCGAAGCATGGGATACAAGTTTGTGTTCCAGAAGACACTTTAATGTCACTTATAAAAGCTTAGAAAGCATATTGGGGTTCAAAAAATGAACTATGCGATTTGTAAACGAAACTATTTTCGCAGAACATCTTATAAAGGTAGAACGCGAAGCACGGGATACAAGTTTGTGTTCCAAAAGAGCACTTTAACGTGTACCTTATAAAAGCTTAGAAAGCATATTTAGGGTTCAAAAAATGTCCTATGAGATTTCTAAACAAAACTAATTTCGCAAAATTTCTTATAAAGATTGAACGCGAAGCACGGGATACAAGTTTGTGTTCCAAAAGAGCACTTTAAGTGTTACTTATAAAAGCTTAGAAAGCATATTTGGGGTTCAAAAAATGTCATATAGATTTGTAAACGAAACTATTTTCGCAAAACATTTTATAAAGATAGAACGAAATGCGTGGGATACAAGTTTGTGTTCCAAAAGAGCACTTAAGTCCACCTTATAAAAGCTCAGAAAGCATTTTGGGGTTCAAAAAATGTCCTTTTGAGATTTCTAAACAATACTACTTTCGCAAAACGTCTTATAAAGTATTTCGCGAACGCACGAGATACAAGTTTGGGTTCCGAAAGAGCACTTAATGGTACCTTATAAAAGCTTAGAAAGCATATTTGAGGTCAAAAAATGTCCTATGAGATTTGTAAACGAAGCTATTTTCGCAAAACGTCTTATAAAGATAGAACGCAATGCGTGGGATACAAGTTTGTGTTCCAAAAGAGCACTTTAATGTCCACCTTATAAAAGCTTAGAAAGCATATTTGGGGTTCAAAAAATGTCCTATGAGATTTGTAAACGAAGCTATTTTCGCAAAACGTCTTATAAAGATAGAACGCAATGCGTGGGATACAAGTTTGTTCAGAAGAGCACTTTAATGTCCACCTTATAAAAGCTTAGAAAGCATATTTGGGGTTCAAAAAATGTCTTATGAGATTTCTAAGCAAAACTATTTTCGCAAAATTTCTTAAAAAGATTGAACGCGAAGCATGGGATACAAGTTTGTGTTCCAAAAGGGCACTTTAACGTGTACCTTATAAAAGCGTAAAGAAAAAAAAAAAAGATATTTGAGGTTCAAAAAACGTCCTATGAGGCTTTCTAAACAAAACTATTTCGAACACGTCTTATAAAGATAGAACGCGAAGCACGGGATACAAGTTTGTGTTCAAAAGAGCACTTTAATGTGTACCTTATAAAAGCTTAGAAAGCATATTTAGGGTTCAAAAAATGTCCTATGAGATCTAAAACAAAACTATTTTCACAAAATTTCTTATAAAGATTGAACGCGAAGCATGGGATACAAGTTTGTGTTCCAAAAGAGCACTTTAATGTGTAGTTTATAAAAGCTTGGAAAGCATATTTGGGGTTCAAAAAATGTCCTATGAGCTTTCTAAGGAAAACTATTTTCGTAAAACTTCTTATAAAGATAGAACGCGAAGCACGGGATACAAGTTTGTGTTCCGAAAGAGCACTTTAATGTGTACCTTATAAAAGCTTATAAAGCATATTTGGGGTTCAAAAAATGTCCTATGAGGTTTGTAAACGAAACTATTTTCGCAAAACATTTTATAAAGATAGAACGAAATGCGTGGGATACAAGTTTGTGTTCCAAAAGAGCACTTTCATGTCCACCTTATAAAAGCTTAGAAAGCATATTTGGGGTTCAAAAAATGTCCTATGAGCTTTCTACGAAAAATTATTTTCGGAAAACGTCTTATAAAGATAGAACGCAAAGCATGGGATACAAGTTTGTGTTCCAAAAGAGCACTTTAATGTGCACCTTATAAAAGCTTAGAAAGCATATTAGGGGTTCAAAAAATGTCCTATGAGATTTCTAAACAAAACTATTTTCGCAAAATTTCTTAAAAAGATTGAACGCGAAGCATGGGATACAAGTTTGTGTTCCAGAAGAGCACTTTAATGTCCACCTTATAAAAGCTTAGAAAGCATATTTGGGGTTCAAAAAATGTCCTATGAGATTTCTAAGCAAAACTATTTTCGCAAAATTTCTTAAAAAGATTGAACGCGAAGCATGGGATACAAGTTTGTGTTCCAAAAGAGCACTTTAATGTGTACCTTATAAAAGCTTAGAAAGCATATTTGGGGTTCAAAAACTGTCCTATGAGCTTTCCAAACAAAACTATTTTCGCAACACATCTTATAAAGATAGAACGCGAAGCACGGGATACAAGTTTGTGTTCCGAAAGAGCACTTTAATGTGTACCTTATAAAAGCTTAGAAAGGATATTTGGGGTTCAAAAAATGACCTATGCGATTTGTAAACGAAACTATTTTCGCAAAACATCTTATAAAGATAGAACGCGAAGCACGGGATACAAGTTTGTGTTCCAAAAGAGCACTTTAACGTGTACCTTATAAAAACTTAGAAAACATATTTAGGGTTTAAAAAATGTCCTATGAGATTTCTAAACAAAACTAATTTCGCAAAATTTCTTATAAAGATTGAACGCGAAGCATGGGATACAAGTTTGTGTTCCAAAGAGCCTTTAATGGTACCTTATTATAAAAGCTTAGAAAGCATATGTGGGGTTCAAAAAATGTCCTATGAGCTTTCTAAGTAAAACTATTTTCGCAAAACGTCTTATAAAGACAGAACGCGAAGCACGGGATACAAGTTTGTGTTCCAAAAGAGCACTTTAATGTGTACCTTATAAAAGCTTAGAAAGCATATTTGGGGTTCAAAAAATGTCCTATGAGATTTGTAAACGAAACTATTTTCGCAAAACAGTTTATAAAGATAGAACGAAATGCGTGGGATACAAGTTTGTGTTCCAAAAGAGCACATTCATGTCCACCTTATAAAAGCTTAGAAAGCATATTTGGGGTTCAAAAAATGTCCTATGAGCTTTCTACGAAAAATTATTTTCGGAAAACGTCTTATAAAGATAGAACGCAAAGCATGGGATACAAGTTTGTGTTCCAAAAGAGCACTTTAATGTCCACCATATAAAAGAGTAGAAAGCATATTAGGGGTTCAAAAAATGTCCTATGAGATTTCTAAGCAAAACTATTTTCGCAAAATTTCTTAAAAAGATTGAACGCGAAGCATGGGATACAAGTTTGTGTTCCAAAGAGCACTTTAATGTGTACCTTATAAAAGCTTAGAAAGCATATTTGGGGTTCAAAAACTGTTCTATGAGCTTTCTAAAAAACTATTTTCGAAAACGTCTTATAAAGATAGAACGCGAAGCACGGGATACAAGTTGTGTCCGAAAAGAGCACTTAATGTGTACCTTATAAAAGCTTAGAAAGGATATTTGGGGTTCAAAAAATGACCTATGCGATTTGTAAACGAAACTATTTTCGCAAAACATCTTATAAAGATAGAACGCGAAGCACGGGATACAAGTTTGTGTTCCAAAAGAGCACTTTAACGTGTACCTTATAAAAACTTAGAAAACATATTTAGGGTTTAAAAAATGTCCTATGAGATTTCTAAACAAAACTAATTTCGCAAAATTTCTTATAAAGATTGAACGCGAAGCATGGGATACAAGTTTGTGTTCCAAAAGAGCACTTTAATGTGTACCTTATAAAAGCTTAGAAAGCATATGTGGGGTTCAAAAAATGTCCTATGAGCTTTCTAAGTAAAACTATTTTCGCAAAACGTCTTATAAAGACAGAACGCGAAGCACGGGATACAAGTTTGTGTTCCAAAAGAGCACTTTAATGTGTACCTTATAAAAGCTTAGAAAGCATATTTGGGGTTCAAAAAATGTCCTATGAGATTTGTAAACGAAACTATTTTCGCAAAACATTTTATAAAGATAGAACGAAATGCGTGGGATACAAGTTTGTGTTCCAAAAGAGCACTTTAATGTCCACCTTATAAAAGCTTAGAAAGCATATTTGGGGTTCAAAAAATGTCCTTTTGAGATTTCTAAACAATACTACTTTCGCAAAACGTCTTATAAAGATAGAACGCGAAGCACGAGATACAAGTTTGTGTTCCGAAAGAGCACTTTAATGTGTACCTTATAAAAGCTTAGAAAGCATATTTGAGGTTCAAAAAATGTCCTATGAGATTTGTAAACGAAGCTATTTTCGCAAAACGTCTTATAAAGAAAGAACGCAATGCGTGGGATACAAGTTTTTGTTCCAAAAGAACACTTTAATGTCCACCTTATAAAAGCTTAGAAAGCATATTTGGGGTTCAAAAAATGTCCTGTGAGATTTCTAAACAAAACTATTTTCGCAAAATTTCTTAAAAAGATTGAACGCGAAGCATGGGATACAAGTTTGTGTTCCAGAAGAGCACTTTAATGTCCACCTTATAAAAGCTTAGAAAGCATATTTGGGGTTCAAAAAATGACCTATGCGATTTGTAAACGAAACTATTTTCGCAGAACATCTTATAAAGGTAGAACGCGAAGCACGGGATACAAGTTTGTGTTCCAAAAGAGCACTTTAACGTGTACCTTATAAAAGCTTAGAAAGCATATTTAGGGTTCAAAAAATGTCCTATGAGATTTCTAAACAAAACTAATTTCGCAAAATTTCTTATAAAGATTGAACGCGAAGCACGGGATACAAGTTTGTGTTCCAAAAGAGCACTTTAATGTGTACCTTATAAAAGCTTAGAAAGCATATTTGGGGTTCAAAAAATGTCCTATGAGATTTATAAACGAAACTATTTTCGCAAAACATTTTATAAAGATAGAACGAAATGCGTGGGATACAAGTTTGTGTTCCAAAAGAGCACTTTAATGTCCGCCATAAAAAGCTTAGAAAGCATATTTGGGTTGTTCAAAAAATGTCCTTTTGTGATTTCTAAACAATACTACTTTCGCAAAACGTCTTTAAAAGAGAGAACGCGAAGCACGAGATACAAGTTTGTGTTCCGAAAGAGCACTTTTGGTGTACCTTATAAAAGCTTAGAAAGCATATTTGAGGTTCAAAAAATGTCCTATGAGATTGTAGATTGTAAACGAAGCTATTTTCGCAAAACGTCTTATAAAGATAGAACGCGAATGCGGGGATACAAGTTTGTGTTCCAGAAGAGCACTTTAATGTCCACTTATAAAAGCTTAGAAAGCATATTTGGGGTTCAAAAAATGTCTTTTATGAGATTTCTAAACAAAACTATTTTGGCAAAATTTCTTATAAGATTGAACGCGAAGCATGGGGGATACAAGTTTGTGTTCAAAAGAGCACTTTAATGTGTACCTTATAAAGCTTAGAAAGCATATTTGGGGTTCAAAAAATGTCTATGAGCTTTCTAAGGAAAACTATTTTCGTCCAAAACATCTTATAAAGATAGAACGCGCGAAGCACGGGATACAAGTTTGTGTTCCAAAAGAGCACTTTAATGTGTACCTTATAAAAGCTTAGAAAGCATATTGGGGTTCAGAAAATGTCCTATGAGATTTGTAAACGAAACTATTTTCGCAAAACAGTTTATAAAGATAGAACGAAATGCGTGGGATACAAGTTTGTGTTCCAAGAGCACATTCATGTCCACCTTATAAAAGCTTAGAAAGCATATTTGGGTTCAAAAAATGTCCTATGAGCTTTACGAAAAATTATTTTCGCAAAACGTCTTATAAAGATAGAACGCAAAGCATGATGGGATACAAGTTTGTGTTCCAAAGAGCACTTTAATGTCCACCATATAAAAGAGTAGAAAGCATATTAGGGGTTCAAAAAATGTCCTATGAGATTTCTAAGCAAAACTATTTTCGCAAAATTTCTTAAAAAGATTGAACGCGAAGCATGGGATACAAGTTTGTGTTCCAAAAGAGCACTTTAATGTGTACCTTATAAAAGCTTAGAAAGCATATTTGGGGTTCAAAAACTGTTCTATGAGCTTTCTAAACAAAACTATTTTCGCAACACGTCTTATAAAGATAGAACGCGAAGCACGGGATACAAGTTTGTGTTCCGAAAGAGCACTTTAATGTGTACCTTATAAAAGCTTAGAAAGGATATTTGGGGTTCAAAAAATGACCTATGCGATTTGTAAACGAAACTATTTTCGCAAAACATCTTATAAAGATAGAACGAAGCACGGGATACAAGTTTGTGTTCCAAAAAGCA
The DNA here is from genome assembly GCA_010577795.1 of Isatis tinctoria. Taxonomy (NCBI): domain Eukaryota; kingdom Viridiplantae; phylum Streptophyta; class Magnoliopsida; order Brassicales; family Brassicaceae; genus Isatis; species Isatis tinctoria. The sequence continues at coordinate 7,067 of VHIU01000016.1, read as the reverse complement.
CTTTAATGTGTACCTTATAAAAACTTAGAAAACATTTTGAGGGTCAAAAAATCGTCTATGAGATTTCTAAACGAAACTATTTTCGCAAAATTTCTTTATATAGAGATTGAACGCGCGCATGGATCAAGTTTGTGTTTCCAAAGAGCACTTTATGTGTACCTTATAAACGCTAGAAAGCATATTTGGGGTTCAAAAAATTTCCTATGAGCTTCTAAGTAAAACTATTTTCTCGCAAAACGCTTATAAAGATAGAACGCGAAGCACGGGATACAAGTTTGTTTTCCAAACGAGCACTTTAATGTGTACCTTATAAAAGCTTAGAAGCATATTTGGGGTTCAAAAAATGTCCTATGAGCTTTCTAAAACAAAACGTTTTCGCAACACGTCTATAAAGATAGAAAGCGAAGCACGGGATACAAGTTTGTGTTCCAAAGAGCACTTTAATGTGTACCTTATAAAAGCTTAAAGCAAGGCATTTGGGGTTCAAAAATGTCCTATGAGATTTGTAAACGAAACTATTTTCGCAAAACATTTTATAAAGATAGAACGAAATGCGGGATACAAGTTTGTGTTCCAAAGAGCACTTTAATGTCCACCTTATAAAAGCTTAGAAAGCATATTTGGGGTTCAAAAAATGTCCTTTGAGATTTCTAAACAAAATACTACTTTTCGCAAAACGTCTTATAAAAGATAGAACGCGAAGCACGAGATAAGTTTGTGTCCGAAAGAGCACTTAATGTACCTTATAAAAGCTTAGAAAGCATATTTGAGGTTCAAAAAATGTCCTATGAGATTGTAAACGAAGCTATTTTCGCAAAACGTCTTATAAAGATAGAACGCAATGCGTGGGATACAAGTTTGTGTTCCAAAAGAGCACTTTAATGTCCACCTTATAAAAGCTTAGAAAGCATATTTGGGGTTCAAAAAGTCCTATGAGATTTCTAAACAAACTATTTCTCGCAAAATTTCTTAAAAGATAGAACGCGAAGCTGGGATACAAGTTTGTGTTCCAGAAGAGCACTTAATGTCCACCTTATAAGCTTAGAAAGCATATTTGGGGTCAAAAAAATGCCTATGCGATTTGTAAACGAAACTATTTTCGCAGAACATCTTAAAAGGTAGAACGCGAACAACGGATACAAGTTTGTGTCCAAAAGAGCACTTTAACGTGTACCTTTATAAGCTTATAAAGAAGCCTATTTAGGGTTCAAAAATGTCCTAGTAGATTTTCTAAACAAAACTATTTTCGCAAAATTTCTTATAAGATTGAACGCGAGCATGGGATACAAGTTTGTGTTCCAAAAGAGCACTTTAATGTGTACCTTATAAAGCTTAGAAAGCATATTTTGGGTTCAAAAATTTCCTATGAGCTTTCTAACAAAACTATTTTCGCAAACGTCTTATAAAGATAGAACGCGAAGCCGGGATACAAGTTTGTGTTCCAAAAGAGCACTTTAATGTGTACCTTATAAAGCTTAAAGAAGCAGCTATTTGGGGTTCACAAAAATGTCCTATGAGATTTGTAAACAAACTATTTTTCGCAAACATTTATAAAAGATAGAACGAAATGCGTGGGATACAAGTTTGTGTTCCAAAGAGCACTTTAATCCCACCTTATAAAAGCTTAGAAAGCATATTTGGGTTCAAAAATGTCCTATGAGATTTCTAAACAATAATCTTTCGCAAAAGTCTTATAAAGATAGAACGCAAGCACTAGATACAGTTTTGTTCCGAAAGAGCACATTAATGTGTACCTTATAAAAGCTTAGAAAGCATATTGGGTTCAAAAAATGTCCTATGAGATTTGTAAACGAACTATTTTTCGCTCCGCACTTCTCTATATAACGATAGAACGCATGCGTGGGATACATTTGTGTTCCAAAGAGCACTTTAATGTCCACCTTATAAAAGCTTAGAAAGCATATTTGAGGTTCAAAAATGTCCTATGAGATTTGTAAACGAAGCTATTTTCGCAAAACGTCTTATAAAGATGAACGCGAATGCGTGGGATACAAGTTTGTGTTCCAGAAGAGCAATTTTGTGTAATGTCACCTTAAAAGCGTAGAAAGCATATTTGGGTTTCAAAAATGTCTTATGAGATTTCTAAGCAAAACTATTTTCGCAAAATTTCTTAAAAGATTGAACGCGAAGCATGGGATACAAGTTTGTGTTCCAAAAGAGCCCTTAATGTGTACCTTATAAAAGCTTAGAAGCATATTTGGGGTTTCAAAACTGTCGTATGAGCTTTCAAACAAACTATTTTCGCAAACAGTCTTAAAGATAGAACGCGAAAGCACGGGATAACAAGTTTGTGTTTTCTGAAGAGCACTTTAATGTGTACCTATAAAATCTTAGAAAGGATTTTGGGGTTCAAAAAATGACCTATGCGCTTTGTAAACGAACTATTTTCGCAAAACATCTTATAAAGATAGAACGCGAAGCACGGGATACAAGTTTGTGTTCCAAAAGAGCACTTTAACGTGTACCTTATAAAAGCTTAGAACATATTTAGGGTTCAAAAAATGTCCTATGAGATTTCTAAACAAAACTATTTTCGCAAATTCTTATAAAGATTGAACGCGAAGCATGGGATACAGTTTGTGTTCCAAAGAGCACTTTAATGTGTACCTTATAAAAGCTTAGAAAGCTATTTGGGGTTCAAAAATGTCCTATGAGATTTCTAAACAAACTATTTTCGCAAAACGTCTTATAAAGATAGAACGCGAAGCACGGGATACAAGTTTGTGTTCCAAAGAGCACTTTAATGTACCTTATAAAGCTTAGAAAGCATATTGGGGGTTCAAAAAATGTCCTATGAGATTTGTAAACGAAACTATTTTCGCAAACATCTTATAAAGATAGAACGAATGCACGGGATACAAGTTGTGTGTTCCAAAAGAGCACTTTAATGTCCCCTTATAAAGCTTAGAAGCATATTTGGGGTTCAAAAAATGTCCTAGAGCTTTCTACGAAAATTATTTTCGCAAAACGTCTTATAAAGATAGAACGCAAGCATGGATACAATGTTTGTGTTCCAAAAGAGCACTTTAATGTCCACCATATAAAAGCTTAGAAAGCATATTGGGGTTCAAAAAATGTCCTATGATATTTCTTAAGCAAAACTAGTTTCGCAAAACGTCTTAAAAGATTGACGCGAAGCATGGGATACAATTTGTGTTCCAAAAGCACTTTAATGTGTCCTTATAAAAGCTTAGAAAGCATATTTGGGTTCAAAACGTCCTATGAGCTTTCTAACAAAACTTTTTCGCAAAAACTCTTATAAAGATAGAACGCGAAGCACTGGATACAAGTTTGTGTTCCAAAAGAGCACTTTAAGTGTACCTATAAAAGCTTAGAAAGCATATTTGGGGTTCAAAAAATGTCCTATGAGATTTGTAAACGAAACTATTTTCGCAAAACTTTTATAAGATAGAACGAAATGCATGGGATACAAGTTTGTGTCCAAAAGAGCATTTAATGTCCACCTTATAAAAGCTTAGAAAGCATATTTGGGGTTCAAAAAATGTCCTATTGAGATTTCTAACAAACTATTTTCGCAAACGTCTTATAAAGATAGAACGCGAAGCATGGATACAAGTTTGTGTTCCAAAAGAGCACTTTAATGTGTACCTTATAAAAGCTTAGAAAGCATATTGTGGGTTCAAAATGTCCTATGAGATTGTCAACGAAACTATTTTCGCAAAACGTCTTATAAAGATAGAACGCGAAGCATGGGATACAAGTTTGTGTTCCAAAAGAGCACTTTAATGTGTACCTTATAAAGCTTAGAAAGCATATTTGAGGTTCAAAAAATGTCCTATGAGATTTCTAAACGAAGCTATTTTCGCAAACGTCTTATAAAGATAGAACGCAATGCTGGATACAAGTTTGTTTCCAAAAGAGCACTTAATGTCCACCTTATAAAAGCTTAGAAAGCATATTTGGGGTTCAAAAAATGTCCTATGAGATTTCTAAGCAAAACTATTTTCGCACAAAATTTCTTAAAAAGATTGAAACGAAGCATGGGATACAAGTTTGTGTTCCAAAAGAGCACTTTAATGTGTACCTTATAAAAGCTTAGAAAGCATATTTGGGGTTCAAAAACTGTCCTATGAGCTTTCTAAACAAAACTATTTTCGCAACACGTCTTATAAAGATAGAACGCGAAGCACAGGATACAAGTTTGTGTTCCGAAAGAGCACTTTAAGTGTACCTTATAAAGCTTAGAAAGCATATTTGGGTTTCAAAAATGTCCTATGAGATTTGTAAACGAAACTATTTTCGCAAAACATCTTATAAAGATAGAACGCGAAGCACGGGATACAAGTTTGTGTTCCAAAAGAGCACTTTAACGTGTACCTTATAAAAGCTTAGAAAGCATATTTAGGGTTCAAAAAATGTCCTATGAGATTTCTAAACAAAACTATTTTCGCAAAATTTCTTATAAAGATTGAACGCGAAGCATGGGATACAAGTTTGTGTTCCAAAAGAGCACTTTAATGTGTACCTTATAAAAGCTTAGAAAGCATATTTGGGGTTCAAAAAATGTCCTATGAGCTTTCTAAACAAAACTATTTTCGCAAAACGTCTTATAAAGATAACGCGAAGCACGGGATACAAGTTTGTGTTCAAAAGAGCACTTTAATGTGTACCTTATAAAAGCTTAGAAAGCATATTGGGGTTCAAAAATGTCCTATGAGATTTGTAAACGAAACTATTTTCGCAAAACATTTTATAAAGATAGAACGAAATGCGGGGATACAAGTTTGTGTTCCAAAGAGCACTTTCATGTCCACCTTATAAAAGCTTAGAAAGCATATTTGGGGTTCAAATGTCCTATGAGCTTTCTAACGAAAAATTATTTTCGGAAAACGTCTTATAAAGATAGAACGCAAAGCATGGGATACAAGTTTGTGTTCCAAAAGAGCACTTTAATGTCCACCATATAAAAGCTTAGAAAGCATATTAGGGGTTCAAAAAATGTCCTATGAGATTTCTAAACAAAACTATTTTCGCAAAATTTCTTAAAAAGATTGAACGCGAAGCATGGGATACAAGTTTGTGTTCCAGAAGAGCACTTTAATGTCCACCTTATAAAAGCTTAGAAAGCATATTTGGGGTTCAAAAAATGTCCTATGAGATTTCTAAGCAAAACTATTTTCGCAAAATTTCTTAAAAAGATTGAACGCGAAGCATGGGATACAAGTTTGTGTTCCAAAAGAGCACTTTAATGTGTACCTTATAAAAGCTTAGATAGCATATTTGGGGTTCAAAAACTGTCCTATGAGCTTTCTAAACAAAACTATTTTCGCAACACGTCTTATAAAGATAGAACGCAAAGCACAGGATACAAGTTTGTGTTCCGAAAGAGCACTTTAATATGTACCTTATAAAAGCTTAGAAAGGATATTTGGGTTCAAAAAATGACCTATGCGATTTGTAAACGAAACTATTTTCGCAAAACATCTTATAAAGATAGAACGCGAAGCACGGGATACAAGTTTGTGTTCCAAAAGAGCACTTTAACTTGTACCTTATAAAAGCTTAGAAAGCATATTTAGGGTTCAAAAAATGTCCTATGAGATTTCTAAACAAAACTATTTTCGCAAAATTTTTTATAAAGATTGAACGCGAAGCATAGGATACAAGTTTGTGTTCCAAAAGAACACTTTAATGTGTACCTTATAAAAGCTTAGAAAGCATATTTGGGGTTCAAAAAATGTCCTATGAGCTTTGTAAACAAAGCTATTTTCGCAAAACGTCTTATAAAGATTGAACGCAATGCGTGGGATACAAGTTTGTGTTCCAAAAGAGCACTTCAATGTGTACCTTATAAAAGCTTAAAAAGCATATTTGGGGTTCAAAAAATGTCCTATGAGATTTGTAAACGAAACTATTTTCGCAAAACATTTTATAAAGATAGAACGAAATGCGTGGGATACAAGTTTGTGTTCCAAAAGAGCACTTTCATGTCCACCTTATAAAAGCTTAAAAAGCATATTTGGGGTTCAAAAAATGTCCTATGAGCTTTCTACGAAAAATTATTTTCGAAAAACGTCTTATAAAGATAGAACGCAAAGCATGGGATACAAGTTTGTGTTCCAAAAGAGCACTTTAATGTGTACCTTATAAAAGCTTAGAAAGGATATTTGGTGTTCAAAAAATGACCAATGTGATTTGTATACGAAACTATTTTCGCAAAACATCTTATAAAGATAGAACGCGAAGCACGGGATACAAGTTTGTGTTCCAAAAGAGCACTTTAACGTGTACCTTATAAAAGCTTAGAAAGCATATTTAGGGTTCAAAAAATGACCTATGAGATTTCTAAACAAAACTATTTTCGCAAAATTTCTTATAAAGATTGAACGCGAAGCATGGGATACAAGTTTGTGTTCCAAAAGAGCACTTTAATGTCCACCTTATAAAAGCTTAGAAAGCATATTTGGGGTTCAAAAAATGTCCTATAAGATTTCTAAACAAAACTATTTTCGCTAAATTTCTTATAAAGATTGAACGCGAAGCATGGGATACAAGTTTATGTTCCAAAAGAGCACTTTAATGTGTACCTTATAAAAGCTTAGAAAGCGTATTTGGGGTTCAAAAAATGTCCTATGAGCTTTCTAAACAAAACTGTTTTCGCAACACGTCTTATAAAGATAGAAAGCGAAGCACGGGATACAAGTTTGTGTTCCAAAAGAGCACCTTAATGTGTACCTTATAAAAGCTTAGAAAACATATTTGGGGTTCAAAAAAGGTCCTATGAGATTTGTAAACGAAAATATTTTCGCAAAACATCTTATAAAGATAGAACGCGAAGCACGGGATACAAGTTTGTGTTCCAAAAGAGCACTTTAACGTGTACCTTATAAAAGCTTAGAAAGCATATTTAGGGTTCAAAAAATGACCTATGAGATTTCTAAACAAAACTATTTTCGCAAAATTTCTTATAAAGATTGAACGCGAAGCATGGGATACAAGTTTGTGTTCCAAAAGAGCACTTGAATGTGTACCTTATAAAAGCTTAGAAAGCATATTTGGGGTTCAAAAAATGTCCTATGAGCTTT
>VHIU01000218.1:0-19015 GCA_010577795.1 Isatis tinctoria | reverse complement strand
AGTTTTGCGAAAATAGTTTTGTTTAGAAACGTCATAGGACATTTTTTGGACTCCAAATATGCTTTCTAACCTTTTATAAGGTACAATTAAAGTGCTCTTTTGGAACACAAACTTGTATCCCATGCTTCGTGTTCTATATTTATAAGAAGTTTTGCGAAAATAGTTTTGTTTAGAAACCTCATAGGACATTTTTTGGACTCCAATAATGCTTTCTAAGCTTTTATAAGGTACACATTAAAGTGCTCTTTTCTAACACAAACTTGTATCTCATGCTTCGCGTTCTATCTTTATAAGAAGTTTTGCGAAAATAGTTTTGTTTAGAAACCTCCTAGGACACTTTTTGGACTCCAAATATGCTTTCTAACCTTTTATAAGGTACACATTAAAGTGCTCTTTTGGAACACAAACTTGTATCCCATGCTTCGCGTTCTATCTTTATAAGAAGTTTTGCGAAAATAGTTTTGTTTAGAAACCTCCTAGGACATTTTTTGGACTCCAAATATACTTTCTAAGCTTTTATAAGGTACACATTAAAGTGCTCTTTTGGAACACAAACTTGTATCCGATGCTTCGCGTTCTATCTTTATAAGAAGTTTTGCGAAAATAGTTTTGTTTAGAAACCTCTAGGACTTTTTTGGACCCAAATATGCTTTCTAAGCTTTTATAAGGTACACATTAAAGTGCTCTTTTAGAACACAAACTTGTATCCCATGCTTCGCGTTCTATCTTTATATGAAGTTTTGCGAAAATAGTTTTGTTTAGAAACATCATAGGACATTTTTTGGACTCCAAATATGCTGTCTAAGCTTTTATAATGTACACATTAAAGTGCTCTTTTGGAACACAAACTTGTATCCCATGCTTCGCGTTCTATCTTTATTAGAAGTTTTGCGAAAATAGTTTTGTTTAGAAACCTCGACATTTTTTGGACTCCAAATATGCTTTCTATGCTTTTATAAGGTACACATTAAAGTGCTCTTTTGTAACACAAACTTGTATCTCATGCTTCGCGTTCTATCTTTATTAGAAGTTTTGCGAAAATAGTTTTGTTTATAAACGTCATAGGACATTTTTTGGACTCCAAATATGCTTTCTAACCTTTTATAAGGTACAATTAAAGTGCTCTTTTGGAACACAAACTTGTATCCCATGCTTCGTGTTCTATATTTATAAGAAGTTTTGCGAAAATAGTTTTGTTTAGAAACCTCATAGGACATTTTTTGGACTCCAAATATGCTTTCTAAGCTTTTATAAGGTACCATTAAAGTGCTCTTTTGGAACACAAAATGGTATCCCATGCTTCGCGTTCTATCTTTATTAGCCGTTTTGCGAAAACAGTTTTGTTTAGAAATCTCATAGGATATTTTTGAACCCCAATTATGCTTTCTTAGCTTTTATAAGGTACACATTAAAGTGCTCTGTTGGAACACAAACTTGTATCCCATGCTTCGCGTTCTATCTTATAAGAAGTTTTGCGAAAATAGTTTTGTTAGAAACCTCCTAGGACACTTTTGGACTCCAAATATGCTTTCTAACCTTTTATAAGGTACACATTAAGTGCTCTTTTGGACACAAACTTGTATCCCATGCTTCGCGTTTTCTATCTTATTAGACGTTTTGCGAAAATAGTTTTGTTTAGAAATCTCATAGGACATTTTTTGAACCCCAATTTGCTTTCTAGCTTTTATAGGTACAGATTAAAGTGCTATTTTGGAACACAAACTTGTATCCCATGCTTCGCGTTCTATCTTTATTAGAAGTTTTACGATAATAGTTTTGTTTAGAAACCTCCTAGGACATTTTTTGGACTCCAAATATGCTTTCTAAGCTTTTATAAGGTACACATTAAGTACTCTTTTGGAACCCAATCTTGTATCCATGCTTCGCGTTCTATCTTTATTAGACGTTTTGCGAAAATAGTTTTGTTTGAAATCTCATAGGACATTTTTTGGACTCCAAATATGCTTTCTAAGCTTTATAAGTACAATTAAAGTGCTCTTTTGGAACACAAACTTGTATCCCATGCTTCGCGTTCTATCTTTATAAGAAGTTTTGCGAAAATAGTTTTGTTTAGAAACCTCCTAGGACATTTTTTGGACTCCAAATATACTTTCTAAGCTTTTATAAGGTACACATTAAAGTGCTCTTTTGGAACACAAACTTGTATCCCATGCTTCGCGTTCTATCTTTATTAGACGTTTTGCGAAAACAGTTTTGTTTAGAAATCTCATAGGACATTTTTTGAACCCCAATTATGCTTTCTTAGCCTTTATAAGGTACACATTAAAGTGCTCTTTTGGAACACAAACTTGTATCCCATGCTTCGCGTTCTCTCTTTATAAGAAGTTTTACGAAAATAGTTTTGTTTAGAAACCTCCTAGGACATTTGTTGGACTCCAAATATGCTTTCTAACCTTTTATAAGGTACACATTAAAGTGCTCTTTTGGAACACAAACTTGTATCCCATGCTTCGCGTTCTATCTTTATTAGACGTTTTGCGAAAACAGTTTTGTTTAAAATCTCATAGGACATTTTTTGAACCCCTTATGCTTTCTTACCTTTATAAGGTACACATTAAAGTGCTCTTTTGGAACACAAACTTGTATCCCATGCTTCGCGTTCTATCTTTATAAGAAGTTTTACGAAAATAGTTTTGTTTAGAAACCTCCTAGGACATTTTTTGGACTCCAAATATGCTTTCTACCTTTTATAAGGTACACATAAAGTGCTCTTTTGGAACACAAACTTGTATCCCATGCTTCGTGTTCTATATTATAAGAGTTTTGCGAAAATAGTTTTGTTTAGAAACCTCATAGGACATTTTTTTGACTCCAATATGCTTTCTAAGCTTTTATAAGGTACACATTAAAGTGCTCTTTTGGAACACAACTTGTATCTCATGCTTCGCGTTCTATCTTTATAAGAAGTTTTGCGAAAATAGTTTTGTTTAGAAACCTCCTAGGACACTTTTTGGACTCCAAATATGCTTTCTAACCTTTTATAAGGTACACATTAAAGTGCTCTTTTGGAACACAAACTTGTATCCCATGCTTCGCGTTCTATCTTTATTAGACGTTTTGCGAAAATAGTTTTGTTTAGAAATCTCATAGGACATTTTTTGAACCCCAATTATGCTTTCTAAGCTTTATAAGGTACACATTAAAGTGCTCTTTTGGAACACAAACTTGTATCCCATGCTTCGCGTTCTATCTTTATAAGAAGTTTTGCGAAAATAGTTTTGTTTAGAAACCTCCTAGGACATTTTTTGGACTCCAAATACTTCTAGCTTTTTATAAGGTAACACTTAAAGTGCTCTTTTGGAACACAAACTTGTATCCCATGCTTCGCGTTCTATCTTTATTAGACGTTTTGCGAAAACAGTTTTGTTTAGAAATCTCATAGGATATTTTTTGAACCCCAATTATGCTTTCTTAGCTTTTATAAGGTACACATTAAAGTGCTCTTTTGGAACACAAACTTGTATCCCATGCTTCGCGTTCTATCTTTATAAGAAGTTTTGCGAAAATAGTTTTGTTTAGAAACCTCCTAGGACACTTTTTGGACTCCAAATATGCTTTCTAACCTTTTATAAGGTACACATTAAAGTGCTCTTTTGGAACACAAACTTGTATCCCATGCTTCGCGTTCTATCTTTATTAGACGTTTTGCGAAAATAGTTTTGTTTAGAAATCTCATAGGACATTTTTTGAACCCACAATATGCTTTCTAAGATTTTATAAGGTACACATTAAGTGTGCTCTTTTGGAACACAAACTTGTATCCCATGCTTCGCGTTCTATCTTTATAAGAAGTTTTGCGAAAATAGTTTTGGTTAGAAACCTCCTAGGACATTTTTGGACTCCAAATATACTTTCTAAGCTTTTATAAGGTACACATTAAAGTGCTCTTTTGGAACACAACTTGTATCCCTGCTTCGCGTTCTATCTTTATTAGACGTTTTGCGAAAATAGTTTTGTTTAGAAATCTCATAGGACATTTTTTGAACCCCAATTATGCTTTCTTAGCTTTTAATAAGGTACACATATAAATGCTCTTTTGGAACACAAACTTGTATCCCATGCTTCGCGTTCTATCTTTATAAGATTTTACGAAAATAGTTTTTTGTTTAGAAACCTCTAGGACATTTTTTTTGGACTCCAAATATGCTTTCTAAGCTTTTATAAGGTACACATTAAAGTGCTCTTTTGGAACACAAACTTGTATCCCATGCTTCGCGTTCTATCTTTATAAGAAGTTTTGCGAAAATAGTTTTTTTAGAAACCTCCTAGGACATTTTTTGGACTCCAAATATGCTTTCTAAGCTTTTATAAGGTACACATTAAAGTGCTCTTTTGGAACACAAACTTGTATCCCATGCTTCGCGTTCTATCTTTATAAGAAGTTTTGCGAAAATAGTTTTGTTCAGAAACCTCATATGACATTTTTTGGACTCCAAATATGCTGTCTAAGCTTTTATAATGTACACATTAAAGTGCTCTTTTGGAACACAAACTTGTATCCCATGCTTCGCGTTCTATCTTTATTAGAAGTTTTGCGAAAATAGTTTTGTTTAGAAACCTCGACATTTTTTGGACTCCAAATATGATTTCTAAGCTTTTATAAGGTACCCATTAAGGGAATATTGCGGAATTAATAGAGTATTACTTGAAGAATTTAAGTGAGGAAAACGAGTTTAGTGAAGAACCATAATGAAGAACATGAGTGAGATAGCTTAAAGTGAGAGAGAAGAAGTAAGGATTAATGGTTTCCTTAAGTGTGTATATTACAATGGCGATCAACCTCTTAATATATAAGAAGAGAGGAGTGATCACGATCTAGATTTGTAATGAGTGAAGAGAAGTGCTTTGTACAATAAACAAATAAAAGGTAGAGCATGTGCTTAAAGATAGATCGAGCACATGGAGGTGTAGACAGCATCATGGTGGCTTTTGTGTGATCGGTTGCTCTCACATGGTGGTCTCTTCCAACCGATCAAGGTAACTCCATTTACCTTCTAACTTTCGTCCAAGGTAAGTTCCTTCTTACTTTCACCTCTTACTTTTTACTTCTTACTTTTACTGCACTCTTTCCACCTTTTGTTTAACACTCTCTTTTATTGGTTAAGATAGAAAGGTTCATGTGATCTTGGTGTAATCACGCATTTGGCTCAACACTCCCCCTCAAGCTTTAGCCAATGAGAATGGTAAAGCTTGGAACCGTGAGAGATCACCTCATTAAAAACCTCAGTGTGTAAAACCACATGGGATAAAACCATACCAAGGAAAAGAGTATGACCTTTCACGATTAGGGAAGTTCAAGCCAAGATTATATCTGTGAGTCCAAGCTTTGAATGAATGAACTCACTGATCTTCTGAGAGGCTGCCTTGGTGAAGATATCTGCTAACTGATCCGAGCTCCTTGTGTAGCAAGGTAAGATAACTCCCAGCTGGACTTGTTCTCTTACTTTGTGGCAATCGGCTTCAATGTGTTTAGTCCTCATGAAACACTGAATTGGAGGCTATGTGTATTGCGGCTTGATTATCACAATGCATGGTGATTGGCGTTTGTTGATCAATGCCAAAGTCTTTAAGTAGATTCTTCAACCACATTAGCTCAGTAGTCAATCTTCTCATGGCTCTATACTCAGCTTCAGCACTTGAACATGCAACCACCTTTTGTTTCTTGCTCTTCCAAGTCACCAGATTCCTCCAATGAAAGTGCAATAGCCTGTGGTTGATCTCCTGTCTTCTCGGTCACCAGCCCAATCTGCATCACAATAACCAACAATTTCTGTGCTTTGATTGCCTCCCATCCAGATTCCTTGACCACTGGTGTTTCTCAAGTATCTCAGAATGCGATTCACCATGTTCCAATGATGAACCTTTGGTGCCTTCATATGTTGGCTCACCTGATTCACAGAGAAACATAGATCCGGTCTGGTTATAGTTAGATATATTAACTTTCCAACCATCCTTCTATATGTGTGTCATCTTCATATAGCTCATCTTCAGGCTCCCCTTTACGGTCTACTTTGTAGTCGTCCTCTAAGGGTGTTTTAGCTGGCCTTGTACCTAAGTCTCCTGCTTCATTTAAAAGGTCAAGTGCATATTTTCTTTGGGATAGAAATAAGCCTTCTTCTGACCTACACTTCAATGCCCAGAAAATATTTCAGTTTTCCTAAGTCTTTAATATCAAACTTTGATTTTAAATAGACCTTAGTTTCACTGATGCCTTCCTTGTCATCCCCTGAGATGATTATGTCATCTACATACACGAGGATGACCACTCTACCTCTTTGGCCGGTTTGCGTGAACAAGGTGTTGTCTGCTTCTGATCTTGTGAAGCCACGATCTAGCAAAACTCTGCTCAGCTTTTGATACCAAGCCCTTGGAGATTGTTTCAAGCCGTAGATGGCTTTTCTTAGTCTTAAGACTTTTCCGGGACTGATACTTTCTTCAAGACCTGGTGGTGGTGTCATGTAGACTTCTTCCTCAAGTTCTCCTTGTAAGAAAGCATTTTTAACGTCCATTTGCCAAAGCTCCCAATCAAGATTCACGGCCAATGATAGAACCACTCTAACCGTGTGCAACTTGGCAACTGGTGCAAAAGTATCCATGTAGTCTTCTCCATAGGTTTGAGTAAAGCCTCTTGCTACAAGTCTAGCCTTGTGTCTTTCTATATCACCATTACTCTTGTATTTGATAGTAAAGACCCATCGTGAGCTCACCGGTTTCTTTCCTTTTGGTAAGGTTGCCTCATCCCACGTATGGTTCCTCTTCATAGCTCCCACTTCATCTCCTACTGCATCTCGCCATACATCAAGTTCTATGGCTTCTTCATATGTCTTTGGAACTTCTTCTTGTATTAATGCTCCCATAAAGACTTGATGTTCTCTCGGAAGTGTGTGCAAACGAGCAGGTGATTTGAGTTGGATGAGCTACAGCATTGTTATTGTAGTACACTCTTGTGTTGATCCAGTTGGATGGGTCCTTCCGCACACGCTGGCTGCGTCTCAAGACAACTGGCTCTGGTTCAGGAGCTGGCTCTGGTTCAGGTTCCTCGTCAATAATGGGAGCTGCCTCTTGATCATGGCCATTGTCCTCTTGCTGGACCGAAGCTGGTTCATGAGTTCCTTCTTGTTCTGCCTCATTCCTAGCCGTGTTACTGTCACTGCCCCCTTCATGATCAACCGGGGTAGCTTCCATAGAGTCAGGTGGAGTATCCTGGGACTTTGAAGAATGTCTAGGGAGAATTACTCCAAGACGATCCAAGAGTGTCCTCAGATTAGTAGCCCGGTCTGAAGATGTGTGAGACAGGTCTTGGAGATTCTCCCAGTTCTTCTCCTTGTAAAATCCTTCTGTCTCTATGAACTTCACATCACGTGATACAATCACTTTTCTAGTGTCCGGAATATAGCATTTGTAGCCTTTCTGACTTGTGGAGTATCCAATGAACATTCCTTTGCTGCTTTTAGCATCCAACTTGTTTCTTTTGTCTCCTGGAATTAAGACAAAACAAACACATCCAAAGACTCGCAAATGGTCAATAGGAGGTTAACATGATTAAGGACTTCATATGGAGAGGAATCATTAAGGTTTCGAGTGGGGAGTCTGTTAATCAAGTAGCATGCTGATAAAACCGCATCTCCCCAAAACCTTTTTGGTACATTGTGATGAAATAGCAAGGCACGAGCCACTTCCATTAGGTGTCTGTTCTTCCTTTCAGCTACCCCATTTTGCTGTGGTGTATACGGACAGCTCGTTTGGTGTGTTATGCCATGTCTTGCAAGATGCTCCTTAAAAGGATTGCTCATGTACTCTCCCCCGTTATCTGACCTAAAGATCTTGATCTTGGCATTGAAATGATTAGTAACATAACTTTGAAAATTTCTAAATGCTTCAAAGACTCTATCTTTTGATGGGAGGAGAGTTATCCATGTATACTTTGATTTTTCATCAATGAATGTGACAAAGTATTTGTTTTGATCTCTTGATTCACATGGAGAAGTCCAAACATCAGAGTGCACTAAATCAAAGCAATTCTGATATATAGTTGAAGACTTTGGAAATACACTTCTGCTGTGTTTTCCTAGGATACAAGCTTCACACTTATCATTTTGAAATGAAACTGAAGGTAATAATAAAGTCAATGCACGAGAATGAGATGTCCCAATCTAGCATGCCAAATGACATTATTCGCATAAGCAACATGAGAAATAGAGATAGATTTGAATGAGGTTTTATATCCTCAAGTAAATAGAGATCATCTTTAGTCAATCCTTTGCCCAACACCTTACTTGTCTCAATATCCTGAAAACACACATCCGTAGGTGAGAATATAGCAAGACAATTTAAGTCTGTTGTCACCCTTTTCACAGATAGCAAGTTGGAGGTGAAGCTAGGCATATAGAACGCTTTAGATTTTTGATCAAATAAGTTCAATTCTCCTATTCCTTTAACTGGAACCTTCGTTCCATTTGCAATCACAACATGTCCTTCAGCAGGTTGTATATTGTCAATCAAATTACTATCACTAATCATGTGATGCGAAGCGCCTGAATCTACTATCAAGGACTTGTTACCATTTGCATGTAAAGATTTTCCTTCATGGCTAACGTTTGTAAGCATGTGATCTTTATCAATGTTCTCAAACGCATAAAAGGATCTACCAAGAGTGTTACCGGATTCCTTAATAGCTTTGATGAGAGCATTCAGATCAGCCTTGGTCACGAACTGAGATGAGGCAGCTAAAGCTGTTCCCTCTCCTTCGTTTAGTCGTGTGGATGATCCTCCTCTTGCTCGGCTATCCGTTTTTCCCTCAGTTTCTTCATTTGCAAAATTCACCTTTGCATCCCTCCATTTGTTAGGCTTGAGATGGGGGTGCAAGATCCAGCATTTCTCCTTGACATGTCCTTCTTTCTTGCAGTGTTCGCAATAAATATTATTCTGTCTTTGCTTTTGTAAATACCTTTGTTGGCTGTGGCTAACTCCCCTTGATTAGCCGTGACCAGTTCACCTTTTCCTCCAAAGAGTCCTACTGAGCCTTGCTCCTTTTGAATCTTGGAGCAGACTTCTTCAAGACTTGGGAGCTTATCAGCTCGGAGAAGGTGCTTGATGAGGTCGTTGTAATTCGGGTTTAAGGTAAACAGCAAAGCGAAGACTTTGTCTTGTTCTCTCCTCTCGTTGAGAATCATTGGATCCAGAGTGCTTGGCCTGAGCATTTCTAGCTCAGCCCACAGAGATCTGAACCTCCCAAAGTGTTTGGTAAACTCCATATCCTCTTGATGCAAGTCGTTGATAGCTTTCTTGACTTCAAAGACTCGGCTGAGATTGGAGGTATTTCCATATACTTTCTCAAGTGTATCCCATAACTCTTTGGCAGTTTCACAGTATGAGTAAGCCTCCAGAGTTTCAGGTTTGAGAGAGCCTTGGAGCAAGGATAGAACCGTTTGGTCTTCTTGAAACCAATCACTCTCTTCAAAGGGAACAATCGTTCCATCTCTTGTGAGTTCTTCTTTGAAACTTCATTTGTGATATGATTCCAAAGACGACGGCTACACAAGGCAGTTCTTGTGGTTCTTGACCACAGCAAATAATTAACTCCTTTGAGAGTCACATGGAGTGGTGCTTTCGTTGTAGACTTTGTTTCTTCCATGGATGAAGTTTCTTTTAGATCGCTGGATAATAACAAGTATCAACGATTGAGTAATTCAAAACAATACACTTGTTAAGAGCGCTCTCAAGGGTTTGAGCCTAGAGTTTACGAATAACAAGAGTTTGAATATACTCTAGAAACTACAAGAACACAGAAGAACAAAGATAAGAAAGCGTTTTTGTTATGAACGGTTTGAATAGAGATTATACGAACTGAATGATGAGATTTTGAGAGGAAATGAGAGATTAGATACACAGGGTAGAACCCGGCTCTGATACCATAAGGGAATATTGCGGAATTAATAGAGTATTACTTGAAGAATTTAAGTGAGGAAAACGAGTTTAGTGAAGAACCATAATGAAGAACATGAGTGAGATAGCTTAAAGTGAGAGAGAAGAAGTAAGGATTAATGGTTTCCTTAAGTGTGTATATTACAATGGCGATCAACCTCTTAATATATAAGAAGAGAGGAGTGATCACGATCTAGATTTGTAATGAGTGAAGAGAAGTGCTTTGTACAATAAACAAATAAAAAGGTAGAGCATGTGCTTAAAGAAAGTAGATCGAGCACATGGAGGTGTAGACAGCATCATGGTGGCTTTTGTGTGATCGGTTGCTCTCACATGGTGGTCTTTCCAACGATCAAGGTAACCCATTACCTTCTTAACTTTCGTCCAAGGTAAGTTCCTTCTTACTTTCACCTCTTACTTTTTACTTCTTACTTTTACTGCACTCTTTCCACCTTTTGTTTAACACTCTCTTTTATTGGTTAAGATAGAAAGGTTCATGTGATCTTGGTGTAATCACGCATTTGGCTCAACACCCATTAAAGTGCTCTTTTGTAACACAAACTTGTATCTCATGCTTCGCATTCTATCTTTATTAGAAGTTTTGCGAAAATAGTTTTGTTTAGAAACGTCATAGTATAGGTTTTAATAAAGCGGAAGGTGTAAGTGATTGAAGTATAAGTTTAAGTGAGGAATCGAAATGAAGAATGAAGTATGAATAACAAGTGAAGAATCGTTTGAGAAAGAGTTTGTGAAAGGGTGAGTTTATTCCCTTAGTCTTTTGTTACATACAATTAATCACATTATATAGACAAGTAAGTAAACAAGGGAAATAATTCAAATTTGAATTAGGTTGATGATGAAAGAGGAAGCAGCCGAAAGTAACTCTGCCCCACTTGGTCTCTTTGTCTTGACCACCTTCATTTGAAATACCATTAAGCGCTTCACATGGTTTGTGAAGACCTTCTAGAAGTTAATCTTATGTGTTTGGATACACACTTGGTAATGTCACACAAGAGGAGATCGTTTATGATTGATAAGAAACGATTCTCTCTTCTTCTTCTTCAATACTCCCTTCAAGCTTAACCGAGAATGGGTTAAGTTTGGGACTATGTAGATTCACCTCGTTAAAAACCTCCATGTAGCAAAACCTCGTGGGACAAAAACTCATGTAGGAAAAGAGTGTGAACCTCATTGTCTAGGGTCTTCAAATCGTTTTTGTGTGTGGTCCATGAGTCCAAGTTTCTCATGGATGTATTCACATGTCTTCAAGGTAGCCGCCTTAGTAAAGATATCGGCCAACTGCTCTGAACTCCGTGTATAGCAAGGTAAGATAACTCCTAATTGCATCTGCTCTCTCACCTTGTGACAATCCACTTCAATATGCTTGGTTCTTTCATGGAAAACCGAGTTTGAAGCTATGTGGATAGCAGCCTGATTATCACAGTGCATTGTGATTGGAAGCTGTGTCTTGATTCCAAGTCTTCCAACAACATTTTCAGCCACATCAATTCAGTTGTCAATCTCCTCATTGCTCTATATTCTGCCTCGGTACTAGAACATGAAACGATCTTCTGTTTCTTGCTCTTCCATGTGACTAGATTGCCCCAACAAATGTACAATAGCCTGTTGTTGATCTCCTATCTTTTCTGTCACCAGCCCAATCAGCATCACAGTAACCGACTATGCTTGAGCTTCCATTACATCCCATCCAAAGGCCTCGTTCTGATGTTCCTTCAGATATCGCAAAATCCGGTTCATCATACTCCAATGGGACATCATTGGCTCTGCATGTGCTGACTGACCTGATTCACAGCAAAACACAAGTCAGGACGAGTGAGAGTAAGATATATCAACTTACCAACAAGCCTTCTGTATAGTTTAGCATCTCCAAATGGTTGATCATCCTCGTTTTCTCCTTTTTGGTGTACTTTGTATGCATCTTCAATGGGAGTCTTAATGATGTTCCTCCTATATTCCTGATTCACTTAAAATATCAAGTATGTACTTTCTTTGGGATAAGAAGAGACCTTCCTTGATCTACATACTTATATTCCAAGAAAGTACTTTAGCTCACCAAGATCTTTAATATCAAAAACAGAATTTAATAAGCCTTAGTGTTTTGGATACCAACCTTGTCATTCCCTGATATGATGATATCATCACATATATGAGAATGACTACAATACCTTCTTGGCTTTGCATAGTGAACAAAGTATGATCAGCTTCAGACCTCTTGAATCCACGATCAAGTAAGGTGAAGCTCAGTTTTCTATACCATGCTCTTGGAGATTGCTTTAAGCCGTAAATTGCTTTTCTCAGCCTAAGTACTTTTCCTGGTTGTATACTGTCTTCAAGACCTGGTGGTGGTGTCATATAGACCTCTTCTTCCAGCTCCCCTTGAAGAAAAGCATTCTTCACTCCATTTGCCACAATTCCCACTCCAAGTTTGTTGCAAGTGAAAGTACAACTCGGACTGTGTGTAACTTGGCTACTGGAGCAAAGGTATCACGATAATCCTCTCCATAGGTCTGTGTAAATCCTCTTGCAACCAGCCTTGCCTTGTATCTCTCAATTGCTCCATCACTCTTATACTTGATTGTAAAAACCCATCTTGAACTGACTGTCTTCTTTCCCTTAGGCAGATCAGCTTCATCCAAGTATGATTCTTGATCATAGCACCTGTTTCTTCTCCACACGCATCTCTCCATACCTTGTGTTCTTTGGCTTCTTCATAAGTCTTTGGTACATCTTCTTGATCAAGAATACTTATGAACACTTGATGTTCCTCAGGAAAATGCGCAAAAGAACACACTTTGTGTTGGATGAGCTTCTGCTTGGGATTGTAGTATACTCTTGTATTTACCCAATTAGATGGATCCTTTCTGATCCTTTGACTTCTTCTTAATGCAACAGGCTGGTCAGCCACCGCTTGTTCTTCCATTGGCACAGGTTGATCAGCCGCTACTTGTGATGGTTCCTCATTTGTTAGAACTGGAGCCTCCTCATTTGCTTCTTCATGATCTTCTTGATCTTCACAAGCTTGATCATGACCAGTGTCTTTGATATTCTCCCCTTCAGGATCAAGCGGAACTGAAGTAGGTGAAGAAGATGGAGATGGCATTGATATTCAAGTTCTCAAAGAGCATTCGTAAGTTAGTAGCTCTGTCAGACTGAGATTGGGCAAGATTCTCCAAGCTGGGCCAATCCTTTTCAGTGTAGTAGCCTTTCTCTTCTAAGAACTTCACATCACGTGAGACCATAACTTTGCCAGTTTCAGGTACCACACACTTGTATCCTTTCTGAGTAGTAGAGTATCCAATGAACATACTCTTTACACTCTTAGCTTCCAGCTTGTTGCGGTTCTCCCCTGGAACTAAAACAAAAGCCACACAACCAAACACTCGTAAGTGATCAATAACAGGTTTAGTTTTATTGAGTACCTCAAATGGTGAAATATCATGAAGGACTTTTGTTGGTGTCCTATTAATCAAATAGCAGGCCGTGACTACAGCATCTCCCAATATCTCTTTGGTACATTTGTATGAAACATCATAGAGCGAGCCACTTCCATGAGATGTCTATTCTTCCTTTCAGCTACTCCATTTTGTTGTGGAGTATAGGGGCAACTAGTTTGATGAATGATCCCATTTTTGGATATAAATTGCTTGAAGGCATTACTTGTATATTCACCACCATTATCTGAACGAAAAATTTTAATTTTAGCATTATAATGATTGGTAACATAAGCATGGAAACTAACAAATGCCTCAAGCACACGATCCTTAGATGAAAGCAATGTTAGCCATGTATATTTTGATTTTTCATCAATGAAAGTAACAAATACTTATGATTATCCCTAGATATGCATGGTGAAGTCCAAACATCTGAATGGATCAAATCAAAACAATTTTCATATAAGTAGATGATTTAGGAAAAACAGTCTTGCAATGTTTGCCAAGAATACACGCTTCACAATCCTCATTTTGAAATTGAATGCTAGGCAATACCAAGTTAAGAGCCCTATGATGAGGGTGTCCTAATCTAGCATGCCAAATCGCATTATTTGAAACAGAAACATTAAAACTCAAATCGCATGATAAAGAAGAGGGTTTAGTGTCTTCAAGAACATATAAGTTCCCTTTAGTGGTTCCTTGTCCAAGACATCTGCTAGTCTCAATATCCTGAAACCAAAAATCATTAGCCCCAAATATAGCATAACAATTTAAATCAGAGGTAGCCTTTCTGATAACAAATTGATTTAAAAGTTGGCATATAGAAGGCTGAAGTTTCTTTATCAAACAATTTTAAATCCCCAATTCCTTCTATCTTAACATTATCTCCATTTGCAATACTAACATGCCCTAAAGCCGGTTTAATATTGTCCATAAGTTTAGCATCACTAATCATGTGATGACTAGCTCCAGAATCAACTACCAGTTTTAACACTATCCATCATCCTAGCATTGCTACAAGAATTCCAGGCTTAACTATCGAGGGCATATCTATCCAGTTAACATTGCTACAAGAAGTATGAATACTTATGGGCTTAGCAATGTTACCAGATTCCTTAAGCGCTTTGATAAGAACATCAAGGTCTGATTTCTTCACAAAGTCTGATGATGCAGTCATTGCCGCACCTCCAGAGTGTGAAGCGTTACCTTGTTCCTTAGTTCCAGATGGTCCAGCTGCTGTATGGGCCTTGTGGTTATCTTTCCACTTGTTCTGACCAGAGTTGGTGTCCCACCGTTTGTACTTTGCCTAAGATGTGGATACAGCGTCCAACACTTCTCCTTAGTGTGGCCAATCTTCTTGCAATATTCACATACCACTTGATGTGAGTTTCTGTAGTATGTCTTATTAGCACTCGCTTGTAAGACATTTGTTTGTTCTGCTTTGTTGGCCAGAACAAGTTCTCCACCTTTTCCTCCAATAAGACCAAGTGAACCTTGTTCTTTTTGAATTTGAGCGCACACCTCCTCTAAGCTTGGAAGCTTTGCGCCTCTTAGGATATGCTTAATCAATCGTTGTATGATGGATTTAGCACCATAAGAAGAGCAAACACCCTGTCTTGTTCTCGCCTTTCATTGAGAATACTTGCTTCAAGTGTGGGTGCCTCAGCATCTCCAGTTCAGCCCAAAGAGATCTAAACTTGCCAAAGAACTTGTTGAACTCCATGTCTCCTTGGCTTAAATCGTTAATGGCTCTCTTGACTTCAAAGATTCTAGTGAGATTAGAGACATTTCCGAACACATTCTTCAAGGTGTTCCATAGCTCCTTTGCTCCTTCACAATAGGAGTAAGCTTCAAGAACCGATACATCCAAGGAAGCCTGAAGAATAGCTAACACGGCTTGGTCCTCTTGAAACCACTTGTTGGTGTTCACCAAGGCCGCTTCATTTTCTTCAGTTTGGTCACCGGTTAACTCTTCAACATGGCTCCAAACACCACGACCACATAGAACAGCTTTCGCGGTTCTAGCCCAAAGAAGATAGTTTTCTCCTCCTTTGAGAGTCACCGGAAGCACAACATTCTTTCCTTCTTCCAAACTCATCGTTTCAAGTAAGAACAGACCTTTTACTCAGTGAACAATTTGGTAAAAGAGACTGAGAAAGCAATTGAAATGAAAATAAGAGTTCTGAAGGAAAAGATATTTTAAGCTTAATAACGGTTTTAGAACAAACTTCAAAGAACAAGATGAAGTTTTTCAAGAACCGCTTTAAGATCAAGATCAAAGAGTGTTTTAAACACAGAAAAAGAAAGAGCTAGGTTCGTAACCAATTCTCTGATACCATATAGGTTTTAATAAAGCGGAAGGTGTAAGTGATTGAAGTATAAGTTTAAGTGAGGAATCGAAATGAAGAATGAAGTATGAATAACAAGTGAAGAATCGTTTGAGAAAGAGTTTGTGAAAGGGTGAGTTTATTCCCTTAGTCTTTTGTTACATACAATTAATCACATTATATAGACAAGTAAGTAAACAAGGGAAATAATTCAAATTTGAATTAGGTTGATGATGAAAGAGGAAGCAGCCGAAAGTAACTCTGCCCCACTTGGTCTCTTTGTCTTGACCACCTTCATTTGAAATACCATTAAGCGCTTCACATGGTTTGTGAAGACCTTCTAGAAGTTAATCTTATGTGTTTGGATACACACTTGGTAATGTCACACAAGAGGAGATCGTTTATGATTGATAAGAAACGATTCTCTCTTCTTCTTTTCTTCAATACATAGGACATTTTTTGGACTCCAAATATGTTTTCTAACCTTTTATAAGGTACACATTAAAGTGCTCTTTTGGAACACAAACTTGTATCCCATGCTTCGTGTTCTATATTTATAAGAAGTTTTGCGAAAATAGTTTTGTTTAGAAACCTCATAGGACATTTTTTGGACTCCAAATATGCTTTCTAAGCTTTTATAAGGTACACATTAAAGTGCTCTTTTGGAACACAAACTTGTATCTCATGCTTCGCGTTCTATCTTTATAAGAAGTTTTGCGAAAATAGTTTTGTTTAGAAACCTCCTAGGACACTTTTGGACTCCAAATATGCTTTCTAACCTTTTATAAGGTACACATTAAAGTGCTCTTTTGGAACACAAACTTGTATCCCATGCTTCGCGTTCTATCTTTATTAGACGTTTTGCGAAAATAGTTTTTTTAGAAACCTCATAGGACATTTTTTGGACTCCAAATATGCGTCTAAGCTTTTATAAGGTACACATTAAAGTGCTCTTTTGGAACACAAACTTGTATCCTGCTTCGCGTTCTATCTTTATAAGAAGTTTTGCGAAAATAGTTTTGTTTAGAACCTCCTAGGACATTTTTTTGACTCCAAATATACTTTCTAAGCTTTTATAAGGTACACATTAAAGTGCTCTTTTGGAACACAAACTTGTATCCCATGCTTCGCGTTCTATCTTATTAGACGTTTTGCGAAAACAGTTTTGTTTAGAAATCTCATAGGACATTTTTGAACCCCAATTATGCTTTCTTAGCTTTTAAGGTACACATTAAAGTGCTCTTGGAACACAAACTTGTATCCCATGCTTCGCGTTCTATCTTTATAAGTTTTACGAAAATAGTTTTGTTTAGAAACCTCCTAGGACATTTTTGGACTCCAAATATGCTTTCTAAGCTTTTATAAGGTACACATTAAAGTGCTCTTTTGGAACACAAACTTGTATCCCATGCTACGCGTTCTATCTTTATAAGAAGTTTTGCGAAAATAGTTTTGTTTAGAAACCTCCTATGAAATTTTTTGGACTCCAAATATGTTTTCTAAGCTTTTATAAGGTACACATTAAAGTACTCTTTTGGAACACAATCTTGTATCCCATGCTTCGCGTTCTATCTTTATTAGACGTTTTGCGAAAATAGTTTTGTTTAGAAATCTCATAGGACATTTTTTGGACCCCAATTATGCTTTCTAAGCTTTTATAAGGTACACATTAAAGTGCTCTTTTTGAACACAAACTTGTATCCCATGCTTCGCATTCTATCTTTATAAGAAGTTTTGCGAAAATAGTTTTGTTTAGAAACCTCCTAGGACATTTTTTGGACTCCAAATATGCTTTCTAAGCTTTTATAAGGTACACATTAAAGTGCTCTTTTGGAACACAAACTTGTATCCCATGCTTCGCGTTCTATCTTTATATGAAGTTTTGCGAAAATAGTTTTGTTTAGAAACCTCATATGACATTTTTTGGACTCCAAATATGCTTTCTAAGCTTTTATTAGGTACACATTAAAGTGCTCTTTTGGAACACAAACTTGTAGCCCATGCTTTGCGTTATATCGTTATAAGACATTTTGCGAAAATAGTTTTGTTTAGAAACCTCATAGGACATTTTTTGGACCCCAAATATGTTTTCTAAGCTTTTAAAGGTACACATTAAAGTGCTCTTTTGGAACACAACTTGTATCCCATGCTTCGCGTTCTACCTTTATATGAAGTTTTGCGAAAATAGTTTTGTTTAGAAACCTCATAGACATTTTTTGGACTCCAAATATGCTTTCTAAGCTTTTATAAGTACACATTAAAGTCTCTTTTGGAACACAAACTTGTATCCCATGCTTCGCGTTCTATCTTTATTAGAAGTTTTGCGAAAATAGTTTTGTTTGGAAACCTCATAGGACATTTTTTGGACTCCAAATATGCTTTCTAAGCTTTTATAAGGTACACATTAAAGTGCTCTTTTGGAACACAAACTTGTATCTCCATGCTTCGCGTTCTATCTTTATAGAAGTTTTGCGTAAATAGTTTTGTTTAGAAACCTCCTAGGACACTTTTTGGACTCCAAATATGCTTTTTAACCTTTTATAAGGTACACATTAAAGTGCTCTTTTGGAACACAAACTTGTCTCCCATGCTTCGCGTTCTATCTTTATTTGACGTTTTGCGAAAAGAGTTTTGTTTAGAAATCTCATAGGACATTTTTTGAACCTCAATTATGCTTTCTAAGCTTTTATAAGGTACACATTAAAGTGCTCTTTTGGAACACAAACTTGTATCCCATGCTTCGCGTTCTATCTTTATAAGAAGTTTTGCGAAAATAGTTTTGTTTAGAAACCTCCTACGACATTTTTTGGACTCCGAATATTCTTTCTAAGCTTTTATAAGGTACACATTAAAGTGCTCTTTTGGAACACAAACTTGTATCCCATGCTTCGCGTTCTATCTTTATTAGACGTTTTGCGAAAATAGTTTTGTTTAGAAATCTCATAGGACATTTTTTGAACCCCAATTATGCTTTCTAAGCTTTTTTAAGGTACACATTAAAGTGCTCTTTTGGAACACAAACTTGTATCCCATGCTTCGTGTTCTATCTTTATAAGAAGTTTTGCGAAAATAGTTTTGTTTAGAAACCTCATAGGACATTTTTTGGACTCCAAATATGCTTTCTAAGCTTTTATAAGGTACACATTAAAGTGCTCTTTTAGAACACAAACTTGTATCCCATGCTTCGCGTTCTATCTTTATATGATGTTTTGCGAAAATAGTTTTGTTTAGAAACCTCATAGGACATTTTTTGGACCCCAAATATGTTTTCTAAGCTTTTATAAGGTACAC